>JAVQIZ010182203.1:0-10400 GCA_036023535.2 Galaxias brevipinnis
ATACACACGCACAAACACACACACAATTACACGCACACAACACACACACACACACTCATACACACACACACCAAGACACAAAGAGTAGACATTCTCTCCCTCTCTTACCCCCCCCATCACACACACACCTCATCTGACACCACACACACAAGCACATTACAGACACACACTCTCTTTCTCTCACACACAAACAAAAACACACACATACATTACAAACACACTCTTTCTCACACACACACAATCAAAAACACGCACACATGCACACATACACACACAAAACACGCACACATTAAAAACATACACACGCACAAACACACACACAATTACACGCACACAACACACACACACACACTCACACACACACACACACACTCACACACACACTCACACACACACACACACACACACACACCAAGCCCAGGCATGTACAGCATATGGAGAAAAACACCAGGCTGTTAATTAAGACTGCTGCGTGTTTACGTGTCTTTCAGACAGGGGACCCGGTCTACTTAGCTGCTGACAAACACACAGTCGGCACTCCAGTTTCCACATTGGGCTTCTAAACAAAGGTGGATGCAGACAAACACAAGGTCGACTCTGGTAAAGTCAGCCCCATTGAACGAGTAAGTGAGTAGGCTAAAATTACAACACAACAAGATGTATGTGTTTGACAATTCATAAAAGGTCAATCTAGCTTTACCTTAACCACTGAGAACCCTGGGAGATGTAGTCAGGTCTATACTCTGGAACCACTCTGTGGTATTAAGCTAACAAGCTAGCTGGTGTGTCCGTGGTTAACGACACACTGACAATAGGGAAGTAACATGAGGCATTATTTAACTAGCTCCTCCATCACTTTGAAGTCTCCTAATTCTTTCAGTATAGTCACAGCCAAGCCTCCCATCACTTTGAAACGGCAGAGTGTTTCAGAAGCTGCTGGACCCTTTCCCTCGTGGGGCAGTTGGTTTTGGGATAGTCGTCACTAACAGGTTCGTTGCTGCTCTTTAATTTCTATTTAATTTATTTCCCTTTGGTTCTTCTTATCTCTCTTTCGCTGCCAGGAGGGTGTTTTTCATAAACTGTGTTTTTATTTGAACCTAGCTGTGCTGTATCACTGCCAGGAGGGTGTTCTTCATAAACTGTGTTGTTATTTGAACCTGGCAGTACAGTTAAGCCAACAAACCCCTGTCTGATGACGGAAGAAGGATCAGACACAATGGTGGTTGTCGTGGAGATCTGTAACATCAGAAATGTCTCAAAACAAACACACACACACACACACACACACACTCAGCAGCGCAACACTAACATCTTCTAAAAACAGTTACTCATTAAAAGGTAGATTCATGGAGATATATATAGAGAGGCAAAGTCAGGTGCATGTAAACAGAAGGAATAAAAAGAGTGGAGGCAAAGAGAGAGAGAGAAAGAGAGAGAGAGATGGGGTGGATATAGAGAAAGAGAATAGATAGTGCGTAAAGGAAAGGAGAGGGGGAGATATATAGAGAGGAAGAACACATGGACAGGGTTTGATACAGAGAGAAAGAGAGCACAGATTGAAATGACTGAAGGGGAATGTTCAGCAACTGGTGTCTTAAAATAACCGCCATTCATCATGTGCTCTCTGCATGGCATAGATAGGTCTATAGAAAAGCCTTAAGGGGGAGCAGGTCCGTGGCAAACTAAGTAGGAGAGCTGGTAGAGACATAAAGACTTAAAAAACCCCAAGGCCACCGCCACCAAAAGATCAATTGAAGCGTCTGTCTGTGTGATAAACACATTACATTTCAGAAGTAAGAACAACTCAAAGATGAGTAAAGTTAAATAATGTCAACGAAACAAATGAAGATGTGATAGTGTCGAGAAGTAGGAAGATTCCATATTGAACTAGAGTTGGAGAAGTGGTAAAACATTGTATTAGAGTAATACAGTACGTCAACAAAAATACAGTTCATTATCGAACATCACATGTGTACTTGTTTACGTAAAAGGGTTTGATGGGTGTGTTGACAGCAACCTGCCGACTCAACAAAAGCAGCTGCAACCACCTTACAGTCAGAAACCGGGGAAATTCAATTACTAGTATGGCTACTGGCTGCAGCACAAATGACACCTTTGTGGAGGCACCCCCACCATTTGTTTACCTACCCTGAGTTCGTTCCAGTCTATCTGGAATTTAAACAGCACTATAATCAGTTTTCAGTGAGCGAGCTATCACCCACAATGTAAGCACGACGTTTAAAGAGAAAGGGGCTACAACAAAAAACACTGTCGAAGTTATTCAAACATTAGGTGCGCCTTAATGTGCAGTTTGATAATAATACAGTTTCTATTTAGCTCGCAGCCGTTGGGCTGCCTATAGTTTGTTTTTAACATAAGCAAATACATGTTGGACTTACCCAATAGGTGGTTTGGATGCAGGGTTTACTACACTGTAACAGTCCATCATATTCCGATGAGTAACTGTGATTATAGGGTTTTATCCAACTTCAAATGATATTATCGTCAAGTGCTGTCACCAACCTCATCGAAGCTCCACCGAATAATTAAAATCCAAGTCACCTAAGTAAGAAAAAATAAAAAGCTGAAATAGGAGACATAGCTCTAAGCCAACATAATATAATGTATAAAATATGTACTACAAATCAGTATACGACATTAGCCGGTGAATCAACAAGTGACAGCGCAAAGATGACACTGATAGCACACAACCGCAACATAACTTACTAAACGAACATTTATTCAAAACAGTTTAAGACCATTGAACATAATTGGCCACTTACAACAAACAAAAAACTCACCATCAATCAATTTGTGCATTAGCAAGTTTCTTTCAAATATCCCTTGTATTTTCCTGAGTCCGTTCTGTTGTCCCCGTCGTAGTTCGTGCCCGCCTTCGTCAGCACTCTCAAGTCAATCATGCTCTCTCTTTGGGAATTCACTAGGAGCACCAGCAGCTGGTGAGCGGCCGCTAGAACAACCGAGAATGTGAACGTTAGTGAAAACACACAAAGCAGGCTGGACTGATTAATTGCAGGCCTTTACAACAATAGTTTTTAGATTAAATAGGAATATATTATAGCATAAGAAAGCAAGACAAAAGAAGCTTAGTCGAAACATGTAGATTGACAGACATATCTGATAAAGTAGCCTAGTAAACGCTATGCCATCTGTGACAAAAAAAGCACAAATAATAATTTAGTGTTAGAACTTTGGTCAGCAATGTTATGAGTTACAATCCTTGTGTAAACGTAAATAACAAATCATAACAGTTGTCATATTTTATATTGTTCAATTTAAATTCAAATATTTCCCCCAGCATACTTAGCGATAATTATTCATACTGAACTTTTCTTCCAAGTCTTGCCAGGGGAGGTCGCTGCTCGACCACGGCAAGACAATGTATGACGGGTGGAAGTAACAATTATTGAATTATAAAAGTAGAGGGGATGAGCGAAAAAATGCAAGCGATGTAAAAATTGCATCGATAAGTGAATAAAAACATCGGTTGATTCATTGACAATAGATTTTATAAAATACTTTTATTTGAATAAAAAACTGTATATTTGATCAAAACAGACGCACCTTTTATTATTCATCACCAGCAAAGACGAGAAATATGTCTTGTATACAGTTTGTAACAAGATACTTCGGAGTGGAGATTGTATTTTCTAAATACTCGAAATACTTTCTCGATGATTGATATAAAAAAAAAAATCATGAAAACGGATCTTGAAATGAAGCCCACACGATTCACAGTACTTCTGTCAAGTTCATTTATTCGATCAAAAAAAGTCTTGCCAGGGGAGGGCGCTGCAGGATCACGTCACGACAGTGTCGCTAATTAATAGAAACAACACATATAACGGGCTGGATAATTTTTTTTTCTCCTTTTGGAAACCAGCAATTTTCTAAGAAAATAAAACTGATAAAAAAGTTTTGACATGATATGTAATAATAATAATAATAACTTTAATTTAAGAGCGCCGTTCTAAAACCCAAGGACACTTTACAATGCATATTAAAATCAGTAGGCAACAACAATTAAAGGAGGTTAGGAGGAGCTAAAAGCTATATCTATATATCACCGCATATATATATATATAGAAACCGCAATGGCACATTACTGAAAATACTGGTATACAAGGGGAGACAGCCAGGCACACAGTTACAGTGAGTGCAATTACAGTGAGTAGACCAGTTTGAACAAATTAGTTGTAGTTGTGACTTCAAGGATGATAAAGTGTCAGACTGTCGGATAAGTGTGGGGAGGCAGTTCCAGAGCCTGGGTGCAGAGCATCTGAACCTACTGACAGTAGTCATAGGTCACGCTCACAGCACTCAGGATCACCCATGAAAGTCTAAAAGTGAAAACAGAACTTGGAAAATTTGGTTTCAGTTTTTTTTTTACCTCAGAGAAATGGATAAAGTTGAACCGGTTTTGGAAATCATACTTGTTTTCAATTCAACAATTACACATTTTATTGGAGGATATGGGAGTTGAAGAGTGTTCTTGTTTTGGTTAAAATATATTGTACTGTATTGTAAATAGTGTAACACATTTGTATGATTAGATTATAAAAATGTTCATGTTTATCTAATTGTTGTAATATTGATAGTCTGCCTTGAACAGGGCACCTGTATCAATAAAAAAAATAAAAATGATAATATAAAGCACTTCAAGGAAATGGTGTCTGTCGCCTGAGTTAAAAAAGCAACTACGCATTTCCTTAGACTGGTATGCTTATGAGAGGTGTCATCGATATAATTCATAATCGCACATAGCGGTAATTCGTACAACATTATTTCCCAACCGCAGATATAGGTTTCCTGTTCTTGATAATTTTAGACAAGGTCTACCAGAGCAAAAGCTAAATCCTGTCCTGTAACACCCATAGTTGCATTAGTGACTGCATATCTACTCCGTGTGCAACCTATATACAAGACTTTGGACTGAACATAGCTAGATATTGTTATAATTATTGGAAAAAACATAACACAAATAGCAGATCCTTGGAGAAAATAAAAAGAGCAATTTATTATATGGATTATACATACAATATGTCAGGTGAGAGTGTAATTTATATAAGTGATTTGCAATAATATTGATTTCATAGCATTATTAATACTTTTGATACCGCAAATATATTAAAGATTTGATATAGATATAGGTATATAGCTATATGCTTTGCCAGAGGAGCTGGCCGTTGTCATCTTAGAACTTATATTTTAAATAACTTCTTAATCAACGGAAAAAAAAGGTTATTAATAGAAAGTAGAAGATAATAGTTTAACATCCAATATTAAGGTTAATTGAATCTCAGCACATATCAAGGCAACCAACAAATCATAAATCCTTCAGAAAGAAAATTGGCAGCAGTTGATAGTTGTTCACTTTTAGACTAGAATTTTAATGGTGTTTTGCATAGGCTTTTTATATTTATATACATTTTAAAATATAGCATATAACAACATAAACTGCTTTATTTTCAGATTTGGAATTTGATGAAAACTACACATACTACTTCTATAGCGAATTTGAGCCGTGTAACTATTACAAATTTGGCACTTGGATCCTCACGACTCTCTACAGCCTGATCTTTATCCTGGGTTTCCTTGGCAACGCCCTGGTGGTGTGTGTGCTGGTCAAGTACCGCCACCAGACCAACTTGACCGACGTGTGCCTCCTCAACCTGGCTGTGGCCGACCTCCTCCTCATCACCTCGCTTCCCTTACTGGCGCACTACGCCTTCTCAGGTCACTGGATTTTCGGCGGCTTCCTATGTCGTCTGACGTCGGGCATCTACACCCTGGGATTTTACAGCGGCATCTTCTTTCTAGTTGCCATGACGCTGGACCGCTACATGGTCATCGTTCACACCCACACGGCAGCGGCACGCAGGCGTTCAGCGAAGAAAGGCATCGCCATGTCGATGTTTGTGTGGCTCTTTAGCCTCCTGGCATCGCTGCCTCACCTAGCCTTCACTCGGCACAATAATGAATCAGGGTCCGCTTGTCACTGGAGGTTCCCTGAGGATCTCTTCTGGAAGCAGTTTACTCTTCTTGAGAGGAACGTTTTGGGTTTCCTGCTCCCCCTGCTGGTAATGGTGACCTGCTACTCCAGGATCATCCTGGTTCTGTTAAACACTAGGACCAGTAGAAAGCACCACGTTGTTAGGCTCATACTCGTCATCGTGGTCGTCTTCTTCCTGTTCTGGGCTCCTTACAACATTGCGCTGTTCCTCCACGTCCTTGAGATGCGTGAATACTTTCTTGTGGGCTGTGAGGTGCATAACAAGATAGAGCTAGCCACTGATGTGACTCAAATCATAGCCTTCACTCACTGCTGTCTCAACCCCATCGTGTATGCGTTCACGGGACAGAGGTTCATGCAGCGCGTGCTGACATTGTTGAAGATGTGCCGGCCTCGCCTGTATTTCCGTTAAGAGGGCCACTGAAAAGGTCCTGTGCATGGGCCCTCCCTAAACAGGCTTTACTCAATTTTAGGAGGAACTTTACCATGTCCAGATCCATGGAGGGATCTCTCCCGTCATCGTAGAACTGAATTAGAGACTTTTAACTCCAACAATCCCGGAGAGAAACATTTACCTAAATAACAAAGACAACAACATATTTTGTTGTTGGCAATATAAAAAAACATCATAAATGACACAGTTTACTCCAGATAATTGGTCAGTTTGATGTAAGTGTGTGTTTGTGTGTATGAGAAGAGAACCACATGTCGAAATCATATGTTTGATATGCAAAACTAAGGAAAGGTCACCAAACTATAAAAAAAAAGTAGGCTATCATGCTGGAAACATTTCAGATTTCAAAATGTTTTACCACACAAGTTATTACAAATTATAATTAGACTCCCCAATTTTAAAACAATTAAATGATTACTTTCAGTAAACTAAATAAAGATGTTGACTTAATTATTGACAAATGTTTTGTGTAACATTTTAAGGCAGCCGGGCAACTCGCTATTTACGCTAAAGTGGCTTATCATTTCTTATGTTAAGTTATACTAACTTGGGACCCAACAAAGCCTTTAGGGGAGAATATTAATATTGATGAACTCCTTCAGGGTTCAAGGCAGAGAGGGCATATGGTACAATACACCTTTGCAGTGCTATAAATCAGGCACCTATAGTATGTGCATTATATTACGCCTAAAGCAAGGCATTGCTACTTATAATTATTAATGTTTAAAATTAACATGAATGGGGTCTTGATAATTGAAAACAATAGAACAGAAATACCTTTAAAAGTTACAAGCCTTTTTTCTTTTGAGACTACACTAAGGTAACCGACATTGTTAATTTGATGTATGTTTTTTTAACATTCCAGACCACCAAGACAAGTCACAACGTTCTCTAATGTTTCATTTTCCTTATAATAATTCCTAATAAATAAATAAACAATAATTTGAATAGTGAGCCCAGCTGGGTTGATCTGCATTTAGAAGAGATTTCTGCTTCTCCTATCCTCTAGCCTTAGAAAATAAAGAAATCCCTCGAAAATAACAAAACAGTTCAAAACTAAGCACAATTTCCAAGCACAATGTAAACAAACATTTGATGCCATTATCAGAGTCCCTCTGCCGCGTAAAAAACTTGGATGAAGAGTTTTTTTGTCCAATCAGAATTTCCAACGTTTTCAACGACTTGTATTCATCCAATGACTTCAGAAAACTGGTTTGATTGATAGGTATTTGGACCAACCGTTGAGGTTAACCCGCCCACAGTAGGCTGGGCAAATTGTCTACAGGAAATGAAGGACGCACACACTCCTTGTAACCCAGTTGTTTTATTTACACTGTGTGTGGGATGCAAGGTAAGTCCCCTAAAATGTAATTTAAACGTATACATTATTGTAAAAACAGGAAGGCGTGACATATACACTTAAAGGAGAGGTTTGAGTTTGCATACGTATGCATACTGATTCGATCATTTTCAACATGTAACGTGTTCGGCAGGGAATAATACGTTAGCAAGAACAGCAAACCAGCTAACGTTACACTGTAATAAGGAGAAGGATAAGATCATGTGTGTGCAGAGCAGAGGTCCTAAATAAACCGTCCTTATAATATGAGTTCCCTTCATTTGGAAAAAAAACGTTTTCAAAAGTTCGTCGACTTGCACTTCTATATTATGCCTTGTGTTGTGTACCAACTTACTTTAGGAGATTGCAAAATTAAAAAGGATTTTTGATTAAAATCTTCAGTCACCCAGAATAGATGGAGGACACTCAACAACTTATAGATGATTCGGCATTGGAGGAATCCAATGAGGTTGAGGAGTACAGTGGAGAGCCTTTGGCCAAGCTACTAGTGTTCAAAAACGAGCACTTTCCTGAAACAGGTACACAGGTTCAGCCTGTCACATCCATGAAGTGCTCCCTCATCTTGTCTCGTAATAATAATAATAATCCTAATAATGTTTGCTCCATTCCAGAGCTGCCCCTCTACTTAGGAGAGAATGTACTGGGCCGAGACTCCAGCGCTTGCTCCGTGCCCCTCGCTGCACGCTCCGTATCCAAGCAGCACACCGTCATCTCTATATCGGTCTTCCGTGGCAACGGTCGCCGTAGCAACGTCGACATGGAGGCCCTGGTTTGGGACTTGGGTAGTATGAATGGGACACGCAAAGGTCGCTTTAAGCTCACCCCTAATGTCCGTTATGCCCTGAGTGCAGGAGAAAGCTTGGTAGTGGCTGACATCCCCTGCCAGTTTGTCAGCTGCTCCTTGGACAAGATTGCTGGTAATGGAGACAGACTTAGTCCTTTAAACAAGAGATCCCGGTCTGGGAAGAATGCTGTTGTTGGGCCTGAAGGGTGTAAGGGGAAAGTGCCAGCAGCAGGCACAGCAGCACCGACTACAGGACACACCAATGGAAAGGTTTGTCCACCCGCTGTGGGACCGTTGTTGGGGAACACTCCAGTTAGGACCAGGGTTCTGTCTTTTGAAAAGACTCCAACCCAGCCAGAGAGGACGCTGGTCCCTGAGTCTGAGTCCGACTCCGATGGGGAACGAGATGGACGAAGACCTAAGCAGGAAAAACTCACGGGTAAAGTCTGTTGGAGCTTTGACAGCTTGGACAATCGACTCATTATTGTCATTGTTTTGTTGTCGTGCTACTGTGTAGGTTAAATGTTGTTTTCTCCCTGGATTTAGAAATGAACGCGTTATCCTGTCTCACTGTCTCTTTCTCCATCAGATTCCGACTCTCACCTTTCCAGTCCCAGTCCCTCTTGTTCTACATTCCTAAGTCCAACAAACAAAGTCATCCCAGAGAGGTAAGAATCTAAACGCTCTATTTTGATCAAGTATACATTCTACGGCAAGTGCTTATTTTCCTGTTAACGTTTTACCTATGACAGGGATCTGGGGTTAATGGCAATTAAAAGTGTGCTCTCACGTTTGCTGGTTTTGTTTCAGTGAAGACGAAAGCCCCATCGCTCCCACCTCCGCTAAGAACAGACCCCAGAAACGAGTGAGCTTCAGCGAGGAGGAGAGAGACGTGGAGGTGAAGCCCAAGAGAAAAAGAAGGGCACAGGTGATCACGGACGACAGCGAAGAGGAGTATCGAGAGATGGAGGAAGAAAGAGCAGCCAGCAAAGTCAGCCTTTCTGCAGAAGATGCACTCTGTGTATCTGGCCCCGAGGTCGCGTTGAGCGTGGACAGTGACACGGACGCCGAGGAAGAGAAGGGTGCGGGGGCGTCCGGACCAGAAAAGAGCACCAGCCCTGTTACCTTGAAGGTCACCTCTTCCCCTGAGCCCACTGCAGATTCTGACCACTTCCATATGGACAGTGACACTGACGTTGAGGAGGAGGAGGAGGAGGAGGGGGAGGCCTTAGACAGCCGCTCCAAACCAGAGCCTCTCTCCGAGAGCAAACCTGACTGCTCTGTTACAGCGGCTGAGCCTGATGTGGAGGAGTTAAACATGTCAGACGTTGTCACCAAGACTACACCTACGTCTGTGGAAGGTGTTAAGAAGACTGACTCTGCCCCGTCGGAAACACCAACAGGGCTCCACCTAGACAGTGACACGGACGCGGAGGACGAGGAGGTGACTGACTCTAGACCAGCTGCTAGCGGCCCTCAGGGCCTGCAGTTGGACAGCGACACAGACGATGAAGGTAGCCCCTCTGCTCTCACTAGCACCACTTCTACCCCCGCAGAGGCCAAACCACCCGCCTCGGCAGAGCCAGCGGCCACTCTGGAGATCATATCAGACAGTGATACGGACCTGGAAGAGGAGGGCCCGGTGCTGGCCGTTTCACCGGGTGTACCCTCCACAACAAACGGCGCGGCGTCGCCGGCGGAGACGCCCTCGACGACCACATCATCTACTGCGGTCACCACGTCAACCGATCCTGTATCAGACTCTGAC
>JAVQIZ010182232.1:0-50884 GCA_036023535.2 Galaxias brevipinnis
GTGTGTGTGTGTGTGTGTGTGTGTGTGTGTGTGTGTGTGTGTGTGTGTGTGTGTGTGTGTGTGTGTGTGTGTGTGTGTGTGTGTGTGTGTGTGTGTGTGTGTGTGTGTGTGTGTGTGTATGTTGACGACAGGTTTACAGTGGACAGTGTGCCTCTGTGTGTTGTGGCTGTGGCCACGCGGTCAGTGTGTTTATGGTTTTGAGGATTTGGGTAATAAAGTTAAGTACAGGGTTAAGTACTTAATGGCATCTCAGTTGTATTGGCTTAAGTCATATACCATAAGTTAAGCTACATTTGAACTAGTAGCACAGTTGAGAAGATCTTGTTGCATAGCTTTGTGTGTTGTATGTTAGCAGGTTGGGTTGTTTCTATGGGGACAAAGAGCTAGCAGCCAGCTGCCTGTGTCAGTCCTCACAAACAGTGTTCAAGTAGCCTAGGTCTATGTGATTTGTGTGTGTGTGTGTGTGTGTGTGTGTGTGTACACTCTTGTGTGCATTAGTGTGTGCGTACCTTGGGTGTACCCCCCAGCAGCAACGTGATCTAGTTACATCATGTAACAGAGATCATTGCTGTTGGAGGGCAGGAGAGACGGTTGTGAGTGTGTGTGTGTGTGTGTG
Source organism: Galaxias brevipinnis (assembly GCA_036023535.2). Classification (NCBI taxonomy): domain Eukaryota; kingdom Metazoa; phylum Chordata; class Actinopteri; order Galaxiiformes; family Galaxiidae; genus Galaxias; species Galaxias brevipinnis. Next base: position 617 of record JAVQIZ010182232.1, read on the forward strand.
TGTGTGTGTGTTGTGTTGTGTGTTAGAGAAACAGCACCACCAATGGAGGAAAGAAAAGGTCTTGCACAGGAAAGGTGGCCATGGTGTGTTGCATGACAAAAAACAACATTACACAAAATGCTCACAAACAAAAAAAAGACACAGACAAACAAATGCAAACACAAACACACACTTGCAGGATCAGACGTCTGGCAGTGTTGTATTTTTAAAACAACCTTATTTTTATGCTCACCATGTGAAGTCCACACAACCATGTTTTTGACCTCAGTTCTGAAGTGTGAGTGTGTTTGTCAAAGAGGTTGTCTGCCTCAGCAGTTCTCAGGCCCAGTGCTGTGTGGAGCTGCTGTGGAGAGAGCTACTCTCTCTCTTTCTTTCTCTCTCTCTCTCTCTCTCTCTCTCTCTCTTTGTCTCATGCTGCCATGCTGCCAAGTGACTGCACAGAATCTGTATTTAACAGCTTTGGTTTTATGAAACATAAACTGAATTGTGACATGCCTTGGACTCCACAGTGTCTCTCGATTCAATTCCACTGTCTGTCTTGCGGTCTGTGGTTGAAGCCTTGCCGGAAATTGAATGTGAAAGATAATGCTATGATTCGAAGGCCTAAGTCAGTCATGATAAACCACATGTCCTAGTGAAGATGGCCTCTGACCGTAAAAGCAGATATTTTGTTTTTCTTTCCAAATTTGCTGCAGGAAAGCAAAGAGCAGATTTAGGGGTAGTGAAGGAGTCTAACACGACATTATCTAAAGCAAGGACTACGACCCTTCATTTTACATTGTTTCCCAAAGCCATTTTTTGACCTAAATGAAAGAGAGGATATACAGTGAGTTTATAGAGCCTGACATGAAATTCTTTACACAATTGCAATTGAACAACCACTTTTTTTGCATGCTAGATACCAGTTTGTAAATCTTGTGTATGTCATTGTTTTTTTTGCATGCTTTGTTATATCCTTTAAATGTCTACTACTTCACCCCTTCCAGTATAACAAGCAGGCACATTATCCTCAGATGCGGTTCTTAGTATATCCTTTAGAGGGAGCTGTATGTGAAGCTTCAGTAACGTGATAAATGGGAGTGTCGTCCCCTCTGGTATGTGTGTCTGTTATTAACAGCAGATTCATCCCACACAGCCGGTGAGGTCGTCACACACGCAGACAGGGACACGGTGACAGTGATCTGATGTGGCCGGCAGCCAAAGTATAGTGGAATTTACAACTAGTAAACATGTCAATGGAATATAACACTGCACAATATATAGTGCATAGGTGTGTTTGTGTGGAAATCTGTGTCATTTTGTCTTTGTCCGTGCCAAACCCAGTTGTCTACTAGGATGAATACAGAAGATGTACTTCCTAGATTGATTTGTTTATTGAGTTGGCCATTGATTTCATTAGGGACAGATCACTTTGAGTCTGGAGTTTCTCTCCAGAATGACCTTAACAAGGTTGCTCAGCAGCAGAGGCCAGGGCTGAAGAGGAGCTCCTTTCTATCAAACTGTTAACAGTTCCACAAATAGAAGGATTCACAATGTGAGTTGAGGCGTATTTACAGACTTCGTGTATGCACTGAGACCTTTGGGTGCCCACAGCATACTGTCTCTCCTGCCCTCCCTTCTTCTATCATTCCAGTGTTATTGGGCCAGCTCCAGAGTCTACAGTATTACACTACCCCATCTGTTAGTGGTGGTACACATAGAATTAGACTAAGTAGAATCAACAGTGAGTCTGTTGAAACATTTAGGCTCAAGTGGACACTCACAATGGCTGACCCATTGTTAGAAATGCTACAACATCTAGTATAAGAATAAACAGGTCCCTTTTCTGTTGACTCTCCTAATATGACAAAATAACACCACATATCGCCCCTTTGCACAGTGGAATATTATAGGCATGTCCATTCTGCTCATTACAATTCTATGGTGTTATACTGATCAGAGCCTGTGAGAAGTGGCAGGTGGATAATGCTCTACATTTACATTATCGAGCAATGAACATTATAAATTCAACCAAACAATCCAACTTTATGTCATCCTAATGTGTAAAGATTATCTCTCAAGAACTTAGGTCTGTGTGTTGAAGTGCATTTTATCTATCATGTGCAGCGTATAAAAAAATCGAATATATTTTGCAGTCTACAGTTTGTTTCCCATCTTTTTAATTGGTTTTTAGGAGTCTTTCTAAAGGATGGGACTTCTGAGTGAATGGCCATTTGTGAGGTGATGACCCTTATGTGCCCATCTCCCTAGCCTGTTCTCTGATTGGCTGAGCAAGTGGGAGCAGCAGTTAATGGCACTCAGTCCATTTCCTGTCGACTGGGAAAGACAAACACGTGGAGTGGATAAAAACACTAGATACAGTGGAGAGGAATTCTAAAACAGTATGTTAGGTTAGGGGATAGTATGTTAGGGGAACATCTTCAACCTTTCATTTTGCATTATGAATATCTATTTTTGATTTGATGGTTTGAATAGCTGTGTTGATATTTCGTAGTGTGTTGTTATGCTCTTTGTGAAATGAACGGACCAAAATACTGTCAGTGGGTTTCAAACCAAAGAACCAAACCAAACTTCCCAAACTGTTTAGGTATTTTAGAACATAGAAGAATTCATGTGCCATAGTTTCATGAATAGTTGGAGATGCTGAAATAAATCCTGTTTAAAGTCTATGATCTCTGCCAGGGATGAACAGGTTCATGCTCTTGGGGCGACCGGTTTCAGTAGAGCCATACAGGCCGGTTATCACAGCCTTATCTAGGGTAGGTTTACATTCTCTTATCTACACCTTTCAGGAACATCCCTTCACACAAAAGCCAGTCTATGTTCAGCTGTTATCTAGTGTCAGTCAGTTTAGAGATTATTTAAATCATTTAAATAGTGATTGGAGTTTTATTAAGTAGTATTTTGTATTTGTTCTCAAAGTGTGCTGGTGGATTACTCAAAAACAATGCAAAATCTTTTTTTTAATATATGATTATTAAGAAAAAGTATTATTCAAAAAATAATAAGGAATATGATGTGCTTACTGTTTCAAAATAAACTCCTAGATTACATAATAAAAAATGCTTGTCATTGAAAATATAAAAAAATGGGAGAAGTTTATACAGTACTAATATTCAAATACATTTGCACTCTGCTTTCAGTACTACAAACACACTGATCTGGCACCAGAACCTAACTGCTCAGCAGAATGTCTGGATCCACCATTCAAGCCTAAACCCAACACACAGCCCACTGAATCCTCTGTGGCAAAAACCTCAATGTCACAATAGGTGTTTAACCTCCCAACAACTCTAAACGTTGTTTATTTCTGGATATAGTAAGTAACCTGGCTGGCTAGATATGGGGAGGGCAATCTAAGGGCTTTATTGCTACATAGTTGCCTGATAAGGGTTGAAGTTTGGCACTATATTACAGTATATTACTGTTTTTACACAGCAGGTCCATGCCCTTGCTCATTGTTGATCTTGGACCACAACAACGTAATGCATAATTATTTTTTAAATTTTTTTAATTTCATAAATCACCAAATTGCGATTGCAGCAATTCAATTCCAATTTTGAACTCTCTCTCTCTGTTGCTTTATTTGTTACAGTATCTCCATTCTGTTTAGTTTTATCTTTGATCTTTGTTGACAGGAGACAGTTGAAACATTGATGGCTGCATAGCTTATGTGTCTCTATTCACAACAAGATTCAAGATCACCTTTAATCAAATACATCATATCCTTCCTGTAAACAAGAAACGTTAACCTGCATCTATTTTCCATCCCTGCTTCTATCTCTCTCCCTCTATGCACCCCTTTCATTGTAACAGAAAGGCACAGCCTGAACTTGTGAACCTTGCATCCAGATGGCTGGGAATGGGGGGTGGGTGTAATCTCACCTGATGTTTATGGGTAGATAAAGATTCGAACTACAGTAGTTGGGAAGTCTGTGAGCCTAACTCGGCCCTTCGTGGCTCAGATTGAAAAAAGAGAGAAGGTGATACAGATAACAATCACCAAGCAACATGTGTTCCACAATCAGAATCTGGCACAGTTGAATAAACTTCCACATTGGATCAAGGCACTCCGCCAAAGACAACAGTAGCCCTTTGATTTCAGTATCCAAGCGTGTTTAGACCTGCCTGACCCCAAAGCTCTGGGTTGAGTGGTAAAGGTACAACACATGGCTCTGGGGCCGTGGGTATACAGAACCTTCTGTTGATGCAAAGGAAACCTTTTATAACAGAAGTTTTTTACCTAGAAGAAACACAGTGTTATGTATCAGGGAGGTGTGTGTGTGTGTTGTGGTGTAATGGCCTCTGCCCTGATCCCATGTCAGCCCCAGATTTTGCCATGCTGAAATAAGTTTCCACTTTAAAAAATGACACAAATCTTCGTTCATAAAGTTCTGCAATAAAAAAGGAGATAGAACAGATGTAATTTATTTAGCTGAATGGTCAGAACTGAGATACAAATTAGATGAAGAGCTAGACACTCGTGGAGATTAACTGGGGGACATGATGGTGTTGATTCGACTGTTGGTTTGCCAACAAACAGTGAATGATTTATGACAAATCTATAAGGAAACCTTGAATTGTTTTGCGACCTTTGATCACCATGGAGTCAATGTATTGGGTCAAGTTATTTTGCTTATGAAGACTACATTGACAGTAGGTAAATTATATATTTTTTCTTTCAAAACATTCACTAGTTGATTGATCGTCCTGGCTGTCATGATGAGTAACTTAACCCTTAGGAATAAGGGATTGCTGCCACCATATCCGTGTGACACACATACAATGAAACTCGCTGCCTCAGGACAGCAGAAAGGAGTAAGATGGAAGGGGGGAGGGGAATCTCTTACAGGTGACATATCTTACTGAGGAGGTAGTGATGAATGTACTGACACCCTACTGTGGACTGTGGTTGTCTTAGAGGCATATGATATCCAACCTCAGCTTCCTATTTCTACAGGAGGGAAAACATATCAATGGTTTGTGTGTGTATGTGTGTGTGTGCTTGTTTGATCTATACGACACTGTGGATTGAACTGAAACTAAGCTGTCTGTGTGACTGCGGTGCATTCCTCTTTCTTGATGGGAGCTTTGTTACCTCACTTACCTCGTCTGTCTTTCACTTCTTAGTTTAATCTTCTCTACATTAGCATTTTTAACTTGTGTTCCGAGGTCATAACTTGTGTTTAAAACACAAAAGGTCAGACGCAAAAAAAACGTCAATTTTCAGTTTATGACAGTTTGGGAAACTCCACCTACTTCTTTTCCCACACAGATTGTGGCCAGCCACCTTTGAAAGTTCTCTTCATACAGGTTCCCTAAACCCTCATCTCCTCCCTCTACCCCCCAATTAGGCAGCCCAGTCCCCAACCAGACCAGACGACCAAATCTTCACAGAGGGAGGTGGTGCAGAACAATGCCTCTTCTCATTTCTCACCCCACAGTCCTACACTTGTCAAGGTAGAGGTGGCTTTCTGTGACATTCCACCCCGCCTCACCCACCTCACCTCCAAGCCTAGCTCTGAGAACAGGCTTTGTAGTTAGTGACTAGCATACTGCATAGGAATGTGGATAATGTGTAACTTAGGGTTGTGGCTCGCAGCCTGTGTGACTGCATACTGGCTCGGGCTTGGTGATCGCTCACCTTTGTGTGTGTGTGTGTGTGTGTGTGTGTGTGTGTGTGTGTGTGTGTTTATGTTAAGGGTGAGGGTTCTAGCACCGCTGTCCAAGCCTGGCTAAGAGAGGACTATGTATTTGTGTTTCTGTGTGTTGGTGTAGGTGTGTGTATTCATAGGGTGAGAGTTTCCAGGGTGATACCTTTTCCAGTCTATTTTCACTCGCTCTCTTTCACATATTTTCACTCGTCCATCCAGCCAGTCCTGCCTTCTGTGTTTGAGCATATGCAACCCCTGACAACCCTTTCGGGAATGTTATACTTTAGCCGGAGACGGAAACTGTTAATTCCGTCATCAAGCAGGTCTGACGTGCCCGTTCTCTATGTTCTCTAAGCTCTATGTTTTATGGCTGTGGTGAATGAGGTTTGGCTGGACCTATACTGGCTGGTTATATTTAGACCCTTCTTCTATCGGTTTAAATTAGCCCTTGTCGCTCAGAAAAACTAAGAGTATCCCGGCTGTTTATAAAACGTAGTGCAGCCAAGATTTTCTGCAGATGTAAGACAGAGTTGACCCTACAATTTAAATAGTATGCTGATGTCTCAACAACTTTTAGCATACTAGCCTAAAAAAATAAGTAACAAGGATGTCGATATTGAACAAGTCATGTATACTGAAAAGTAGCAGTCAAGGTGGCCACATTTGTTTGTGGCTGTTGTGCTGTCTTTCTAGTTACAGGTTGCATTGATTGGCTGATGTTGTCTTGATAAAATAAATTGGAAAAAACACAAACAAGTTGTAAAAACATTCATAAAGGCTTATGCGTTTTAGATACATATATAAATAAAGGAGTAATCTAGCTCATGAGAGCTCATAATGAGATTTTACCTGGCATTTGTTTTTGAAAACTGGCGTTATATATGTTTGAGACCATCCTGAGTTGATATACATTGACCACAGATTGTTATTATATTTCCAGATCAACATATAAAAGACTAGCACTAAATGAGACAAGCTGAGAGAGAGAATGTTTTAGCTTTCGATCTGACCGCTTTATTGCGCAACTAACCACACAGAATGTGGTTGAGTTTCTTTACATTGAACATTTTCTCAACCAGGCTAAACACTTAGCTATACAGTATTTGATTTAGGATTAAGATAGACTGAGATGAGATCATTGTTCCGAAATGAAAGAATGTTTAAAACCTTTATGGACGTATCATAGCGCATACCTAAAAGACTGTTCAAAACTGATTGGATGGACTCTCTAATATGTAGTGGGCGTGGTCTGATCCGGCTGTCACAACCAAGCACGCACGAGCTTAGTGTAACTGCTTGGTCTGAGTGTGTTGGGTTGTTGGCTACCAATTGGCCTAATGCTTTTTGTTTGATGTATATTTTTCATGGATTTATATCTTAGTCAACAGATTTTCAAAGGCGGTATTGACAAATCAAATATTTAAAGGTACTCGTAGTTTATTTCATATCGTTAAACTTTACTTTAGAGCCATGCGGCAGCGAGAGTCTGGATTCGGTTAGACGCCCAAAGTCAATCAGCTTCATATACTTTCGCGACTACCAGCTATATTAACTGTTCATAATAGGCATCAACGTGTTTTCTTTGCGATTTTTTTTTTATCCCATTTGATGCGGCCAAGTTTGAAAAGAAAAGTTTTCTCCCCCAATGACGTGGAACAGCACCATGAGTAGTGGCTACAGTAGTTTAGAGGAAGACTCCGAAGAGTATTTTTTCACTGCCAGGACCTCGTTTTTCAAGAAACCGACAGGAAAACCAACGGTGTGCAAGGTAGTATACATTTCCTGTCACCTTCTCTGCAATTTAATGCAAGTTCCATAAAACTCTCGGTTTATATTATAACATGGCTTACTTACATAAATAGGCTGTATTTGCTATAGCTCTGTGTGTGTGTGTGTGTGTGTGTGTGTGTGTGTGTGTGTGTGTGTGGTTAATCCATTTTTGTCAGTTGGGCCTATTGTTTATTATTTACATCTAAGTCTTTTCGTACAGCTAGATAGATTTCTGTTGTACTTGACGCCAATCAAAAAACGTCTCGAAATAATTTTGAACACTGTTTTTTCAGACATGACAGGCCTTTAAAAAATGATATAGCATATTACTTGACAATGGCAATACTATCGTTTAAATGAAAGCACCGGCCTTGCATCTTAATTGTATTCTTTATTCTCCGAATTCTTTATTGGATGTCAACCTCATTTAACTGAAGGGCTCGAAGTAGGTCAGGTTCAGCTCCCTGGTCATTGCAAGCTTCCGAAAGTTAAAACTGAAAGTGCGTAGTGTAACAGAATTGGGCTATTGTCTTGCCCTCTTTACCACCAACAGACAATTGGGTTGCATAGTTGGGCCAGTAATGATGTCATCAGTTGCGCTTACAAATTCGACAGTCTGACCCCTCATATTTACATATACCCATGATTCAGTCATTCCCCTTGGCAGAGTGTGTGTGGACAATGTTTCCATGCATGTTGACCAGAGAGGCTGAGAGAAAACTTGTCCAGCAAGCATAATCTCAATGGTCTCGACCCCCACTCCACTCTGCTCAGCTGTCAATGGTTCTACTGTAGGTGAAATGCCATGCCAACGCTCTGTCTGTCATGGGAACCACTTTAGTCTGAGCCCCCTGCCCCCTACCCGCTCATCTCCAGTCGATTATAGCAGACCTTATGTATTCATCATCGTCCATGAAAACCATGCAGATTAAAAGGCATTACAGTATTTGCGTTGTGGTGCATTGAACCATATGTAGCCAATGCTGCCTCTGCTCATTCTGAATGAGCCCCTCATGTTTGATGTGTGAGTAGTAATGTGTTTTAGCCGCTATATGATAATGGTGTTTGTGTTTACTTTCCCGCCATCCCCTACCATTGTTCCAATTCAGTCCTTAGCCTTCCCTTGACTAATAGATTTAGGGCGTTATTTACTTGCTTCATGTACCTTTTCTCAGGCATGCCTTCAAGCTGTGCGATCTTTGTCAGTTTATAAAGCAGCGCTTAGAACCTGCCTATAAAAAACCTGTACTTTTCTGTTTACGCCCTGGGGTCCCTGGATACTGCTTGGCTCAGAGACAGAAGAAAACTGGGCTCCCAGAACATGGCTATTGGCTAACACATTCACACTCAAACAAATACAGCTCCCTCACTCATACACACAATGGTTTGATTGTATTGCAATCTACTGTAGTGACCAAACAGACTTTTTTTTTTTAAGGCAGCAGTTAATCCACCCATAATATATATCTGTTTCATAGACTTACTGTTGTAAATTGGTCATGTATTATGTGTCACTTACTGGTAATGTAGGATTAGGCTTGTTTTTATTTGAATGATGGAGCCTATACAGGCTAGCCCTAGTAAGGAAGGCCAGGGGCAGACCCACTGGGCTTTTCTAGTCTAAGCTAATATGGATGCGTGACAGGAGAGTAGGTGTGTGTGCACGCTCCCTTCAGAGCCAAAGTTAACAGCAGCAGGCTCATTCCATTAGAGCTCCAGGGAAGAAATCCGTCGAAGTCTTCCCTGACAGCCCTTATTTAGCATGGAGCCTCTTGTCTGGCCTTAATGACAGCCATTGTCACATGGAGTGGTGTGTATTATTGTTTGTGTTTTCCCTGAAGTCTTTTATCTGTAAAGCTAGGCTACCAGTTTGATTCGTGTGGTCTGGTAAGCTTTAGGTTTCCTTGGGGACAGATAATGGTCCCACATTTCCTGCTCTTTGGCTGTGTCAGCAGAACGCTTCATGATTATTGCATATAGACGATTATTTCCTCCCTCCCCAGGCTTGTAGCTTTGACTATAGAAAGAAGGCTTGCATAGATGCCAGTGAAGTTCTGACCTCACAGATGACAACAGTAGACCTACAGAGGCATGTAACCGAGAAGGTCAGCCTTTGTGTTTGGGAGTTTCAGGAAATGGAATCCAAGTGATGTCATCTGTACAGGTAGTTGGAGTTTGAGTTCCTTCACATCATCATAAACTCCATAAGTCTGATGACAAATGAGCACAGGAGTTCTCCGGTAATGTGAGGACAGGGAATGCTGCACGTGTAAGCGACACCTTGCTGAGAGTCGGGGTTCATGCTCAGCTACTGAGTGACATCATCTGCCAGCCATAGTGTGCCAGTCGAGATCCTGTGTCAGGAAGAGCCAACCACCAGCCATACGTTTTCTTAGTGCTCCCCCTTAACTCTTCCCCCCTCCCATTGTGTTTTTCCTTCACGCCTGGTTCCTCAGCTATTGTGTTGCAGTTCCTGAATCTTCTCAGTTTTATATCCTGTTCTCTCTGCACAGCCAGCACAGTCCAAGCTTTGTTTTGAGAAAAATGGCTGCGCCACCTTTTTGGCTGCTCTTTATCAGCTCACATGATATGTATTCGTTGTTTAGGTTTCCAGACAAAGCCCTTATCACTGCCAGACATTTGCCTTGCATCTTGCCAACAGACTTTTATGCTTTTTTTAAACGGTGTTTTTGGCATTAGTCTCAACTTCTCGTTCACCTGTGTTTGTATTAACTAAATAAACCTGTAGCATATAAAATACCTTAAAACTTATCTTTGGTGTATCTGCTCCATTAACCAGAAGAGTCCAGAGTCTCGGGCTGTATAGAGAAGAGGCACACTGGAGCCGCAATAAAAGCATTAGGTAGCCCATTACATCAAAACACTTGGGACAGCTCACTGTCTCTTGTTGAACCTGAGGAACGTGTGGGTTTGCTTCACTGACACCTCAGACCAGACTGATGTTGAGATGAGGCTCTAAGTCTGTTAAGTCCATCTCACGTCTGCTCCATCTTAGTCCTGTTCAATGTCCACTCCTCCCTCCTGACCTGGTTCATCAACTGGAAAGAGCATCTGTTCTCCTAATTGAAAGGGCAAAAGATCAGAGAGGCTGGAGGCTTTATAATATTAAGGCCAGGATTGCCTTTGCAATTTCAAGAGTGGGGGAGTCAGGGAGTCTGGGTGGGGGTAATGGCGGGGCACACCCATACAGAGTTTACAAGCCCTGCAGTAGAGGGCTCTCCCACTACAATAAGTCTGTGTCATTAACAAAGTTAAATATACAGTGCGTGTTTGAAGCTGCGGTGAGGAGTTAGTATGTTTAAATGGAACAGCACAGTATGACATAGTTTGTTTATCATAGACCAGAGGTTCTCACACGCTTTCAGATTAGGATTACGCCATGTATGGTCACTGGGAGGTGTGCATGTTTCGGTCCGTCTGCTGTTGTAGTCTCAGGTAATACCTTGGACAAAAGCCGGAGGAGTCACACGCAGGTTGACTTGACTGGCTCAACATTTCATACTGGAGGTGTTTGAAGAACAATCCATGAAGCTTTTACTTGTGCAAAGTCCCAAGCACTGCCCGGAGCACCAATCCAGAGCATAGCTTAGCCTGGCTCTTAGTAAACACTTTAGTTTGAGAGTGGTGTGGCACACACCTCCCTGTTTTCCTTCCTGCTGGTGAAAGTATACCATCCCCTGTAGAATGGAAAAGAATGTACGTCGTTCCTCTTGCTTTTTTGGTTTTATTATTGTTCACTTGTCACATACCTGTCAGGCCACGTAGCCATGGTTTGATTTGAACTCTTTCTCCCCTAGATTGAACATGTGGAAACAGGCCTGTATGTTTGACTCTGATTAACCCAACAGTACAATGACAGTCCGTCCCTTAACAAGTGCTTCAAATGTTTGCTTCAAACTTTATACATGGGAATGAGAAGGGATGAGTCGGTGTGAGACTCAGGAAGTTCTCTCTGAGAACTAAGCTGCTCAATGTCTGAACGTTACATAAGGTATTTGCTGGACCTCCCGTTTCTACCAGAACCTTTATTTAATTCTTCTCTGCGGCTGGCTGATTACCTTGCTGTCTCTTAAGCACAGAAGGGCTTTTATACCTTGAAATACACACACACACACACACACACACACACACACACTGACTCACTCAGGACAGAAAGAACGGCTCGGCTCCTTGTTGGATAATATGAGTACCTTTTCAAAGCAGCCACTTGCGTCATGGAGCAGGAGTTGTTTGTCAGAGCTATAGATTGACCTGATGGTCTGTTTGTGCATGCATGTATGCTATGTTTGTCAGAGTGCCAGTCATGCAGGTAATGGTGCCGTGTTGACGTGCTTGTCACCATCTACTCTTTACAACATTCCCTTTCTAAGCCTCCTAGCAGCTGGTGTACGGAGCACTGTTGGGCTTTTTTCCCCATCTTTTCTCCCTCTCTTTGTGGTAGAGCCCATATGCTTGTAAGTCATCAATCTTGAGTGTAGTGGTGGGCGGCTGGCTAAAGTTTCCCCTGCACCAGCCCCTCTGCTTTCCTTGGGGCTAACCACAGACCACCTGGTCTCATAGCCTGTCTCTGTCCGTGGCCACTGCAGCTGAGTCGGCCTCACCGCTGGGGCCCACACCTGCTCATCGTTCAGTGGTAAGGTAGGAATCCTGACAGGCGTGGCAGCTGCTCTTACTAGTTCAAAGGTCACCAGCTGAGAGAAAGTAGGCCTATTTACAGATAGCGTCTACTAAAAGAGCCTATAGGAAGTAAACAGTCCTGCGAAGACATATCCTCTGTCTTTTTACCTTGCGGTGGTATGGCTCCTGCCTGCCTCGCGTGTAACGAGGCAGGTGAAGCTCCTGGTTGCCACATGCTGCATCTGGGAACAGTGAGACAGACACGTCGACTGTACCCTAGACCAATGATTCCTGTGGAAGTAAGTTGTTGGTGTGGCGGGGCTTAGTTTAGGCTTATGTGTCCGCCAGTTGTTACCAATATCATGATCAAATAATAGCGTTAAGCCTCGTCAGCTCTTAAGTTAAAAACTTTCTCCCGCTGTTAAAACGTTCTCCCGCTGCTAAGGAAAATAAGTACTGTGCAGGTACTGCTTTGACGCTGCAAATTAACACTACTACAACGTGCTGTGTTAGATTCTGGGACAGCAGATTTAAATACGTGTGGCTCTCACGGAAAGGAATGGTCCCCACACCAGATCTCTACTCTGCTGGGCTAAGATTTAAATGGGAGAAACAGTACAGCACATTTAGGCACAAATAGATGATATCAAATTAAAAAGGGGATTGCATTTGTATTAATATTTTTACTTGAAAGAAATGTAGTCCTTTGGTGTGGTGCAGAGGATTTTGCTGTGATGTCGTGTGGCTGCTTAGACTAAACCAGGAATATAGTTTCCAGGAGGAGATCCCCAGCACTGCTGCTTTGACGTGCTGAAGACAGGGAATTTTGGGGACTTTTTAAACTGTGTGTTTGTCTCTCGGTCTAACTACCTTTTTCATGCCTGGTTTGGTGACATGGTTGTCAGTGTTCACAGACCTTGAACAGAATTCCATGCGTTCTGCTCATATCTGTATTGTGTTCCAATTACAAAACCCAAAAAAATCCCCAACACCAGGCTTCTCTCGTGACCAGTCATGGAAAGCACGCCACCCACATTAACCTGCAATCACACGTGTCCCTACTTGTTTAATGGGGTATGTTGAACGGAGCAACACTTTAGCAACAGCTCAGTTTTAGGGACCTGCGGTGTTTATCAGAATGCAGGATACTCCGTTCCAACTTCCAAGACACGGATACAGGTCTTAGTTAATAATTAACAGAGCACTAGTTAGTCATGAGTTGTTTCATTCAGTATAGCTTTTGGCCGACAATACCAGGCTCACAGTTTCACTTTAACATGGACCAACTAAGACAGGGTCCAACACAATTCACTTCAGGTGTCAGGTTTTGTGTTTGTGAAGACAATTCCCTTTTAGTGTGCGTGTTAGGGTGTGGTGGTTTCAGTCATTTAAGTAAGTTCTTCCAATGGTAGTGTCAGTCCAGCTGTGTTTTGACCTGGCTGGCGTTCCAGTTAAACTCGTTTTGTTTCTTTCTTCAGGCGGTAAGTGTTTGATGTTGGTCTAATGCAGACAGGGGACCCTCAAAGAGATGTTCCACGTAGAAGTGATGTCATCATCTCATGCCCTCCTTACAGGTGGTTGTTGTGCTGTGTCTGCCTGTTGTGGGGGAGGTTAGAGATCCACTGTTCACTTCCTCTTCTACTCCTCTCTGTCTTTTACCACCGTAGAACAGGGAACGGTGAGTCAGGCCACTTTGCTTTGGATTAAAGACACTATCTAGGGTCATCTCTGTGGATGTCCCCTCTGTGTGAATGTATCCTAAAGCACTGCAGGTCCATATTGTCTTCCTGTCTCTGAGCCCCACAAGGACACGCCTGCCTTTCATCTCCGGGCCTTTCTCAATATGTTGTCCTATAGACATGGCAGCTACTGTAATCAATCCTGCTGTAGCTGAGCTCTGGCCTATTGTCTCTCCTTATAAGGGAGTAGAAGCAGAGAGTCCTATGAGGGCTCCACTGCTGTCTTCAGTGTGACTACGATGCAGTCATCATCACTGTCTCATATCATGTGGTCGGATCATATCCCACCGTCCGTTCTCGTCATGATTGAGTGTTCAATGAATAAGCAGTGGAGCTTCTCCTAAGCCGTTCTTCATGCGAAGGTAATAACCGGCCGTTGCTGTGTGGTTCCCAAGGTACCTGTGTGTATGTGAGAGATGTGGTGTGGTGTCAGGGCCCAGGTTTCCATGGAGGGGGCTAATAAAACCCGCCAGAGGAAGTCTAGCTTATTGTTGGCCAGCTCTCCGGAGACACAGCGAGGCTCGCTTACCCTCCAATATGTTGGCTAGGCAGAAGTGTTCTCTCACACACACACACACACACACACACACGGAGAAGAAGACGGGGATTTCATAACCGCAACCCCTCCACATGCTTACTCACCACTCTATACACACACACACACACACACACACACACACACATTAAACTCTGTAGGGTGTGAGAGCAAACTCTTGTGGTGTTCATATCAGACTGGTGATGTCATTTCTTTACACATACTGTACTATAACCATACATCCATAATCCGACCGGTCTGTTCAAGCACACGCTGTATTTCACTCACTGCTAGTGCAGGGCCCCGTCTATTGCTCAACACGCCTAATGACGATGGCTGTGCACTCATAACACTATCATTAAGTTGGCGGCCTTGTTTGTGTTCCCCCACCTACGCTGAGTCAGGATCCGTACCGTGCACGAGGTGCTGCTGCTGCTGCTGCTGCTCTCCATTCCTCTTCCCATGGCTCAAAGGGCTCGTTTTCAGTTCTGTGTGGTTGTGAGTACCAGGCGTTGTGAGACAGGCCTGTCTTTGTCCACAGGACCACAGGGGCCGAGGAGGACGCCAGCTCTGGGGAAGTTGAGCACCAACCTGCTGCTTGACCGTTTGACCGCTACAGGCCGAACCGCTGGAGCCGGTCCAGGCTTAAAGGAACGCTGTGCTGTGTGTGCACTTAGAGGTCAAGAGTGGGCTGTGGTTTGGTGAACTGACATTAGGAAAAGAGAGAGGGAGGGGGTGTGTGTGTGTGTGTGTGTGTGTGTGTGTGTGTGTGTGTGTGTGCGCGCACTGTGTTTTCTTAATTTTTGCAGCCATCTAGTGCGTTAGCAGAGGAATGTCTGTGTTGGGGAGGAAAGGTGTGGCTGCCTTTGACTTCCTCCACAGGCTGAAGAGGAAGTCACACACACACACACACAGAAAGAAAGAGAGGGGTGGATGAAGATGGTTGACTTTTTTTAGTCCGTTATAACTCACAGAAAGTTTCCTCTGTCCCGAACACATTTGACATCGGTGCTAAATATTGCTTTTGTTCTATGTAAGTTTACATGTCTGTAGGTGTTCAGTCTGTCAGCATGCAGCTTTTCTGTCGCTATCAGTGTCACGGCTGTCTGAACTCTCTGTCTGTAAACACATTACATCAGCTCTGTGTGTGTGTCTGTGTGTGTTTGTTATCAGTTGCTTTCAGGGCAGCAGGTTGGGCTGACTGATAAAGGCCTGGTGAAACCAGCCTAACCAGCACCTGATGGGCCTACCTAGCGGCCAAAGGTCGTCTATTTTTTCTAATCCTACACACACACACACACACACACACACACGCACACAGAGTTCTTCTCTGTCTCTCGTTCTGTGCACACAAATAGAGCAAAAACTGTCCTGTGCCTCGCCCACCTTTTCATCTTCCAAACCCCAAACAACAGCTCCTATCCCACCATCTCCTCTCTTATCAGTCCGTGAAGCCTCGCCTCCCTCCCAGCTTTCCTGTGTTCTAGTGGAGGACATTAGCAGGGCTGAGGAGCCAGGCTAACCGTGCGTTATTATTGGCAGTAATCGGCCTGACCTCCACGGCGCTCAGAGCCGTATTATCCAGAGAAGCAGAGTGCTGGAGGAGCTGACCGGGGTGTGGAGCGGACACACCAGGGATTCCGCCCTACCTACCTCCAGAGCCTCTCTGCCCAGTTGCGCTTCACACCCTGTTTTTTCCCCTCTCTACTTCCGAAAGCGTTCTGTCTCTCCCTCTGTCCCTCTAGTGTCAGTGCGGGAGGCCTTGCTGAATGTCGTTGGTGGGAGGCAGAGGGAGGGCCACTCTCTTTGGGCC
The DNA here is from genome assembly GCA_036023535.2 of Galaxias brevipinnis. Classification (NCBI taxonomy): domain Eukaryota; kingdom Metazoa; phylum Chordata; class Actinopteri; order Galaxiiformes; family Galaxiidae; genus Galaxias; species Galaxias brevipinnis. The sequence goes on from JAVQIZ010182232.1 coordinate 16,766, forward strand.
CATTACCTCATCGTCCTCACCGCTTGTTTGTTTTGCCTGACTGTCACGCTCGGCCTCCCTATGTCTCTTAACCCTCTCTCGTCTGCTCCTCCCCTACTAAACGCGCACACACACACACACACACACGTTGCTTTTGTCAGTCCCTCCAAAGATCCAAATGCGATCATATGACTCAACCTGTTTAAGGTCAGAGAACTACATACCTTTGTGCTTAGATTGCACACACACACATATTCACAAATCCAAGACTGGTCCTAGGAGTGATTGTCAGTGTTGGTTCTTTATCGGATGGTGTGTGCAAAGCCTGGACTGTCCTTAAGCGTCTTATGTCTCACTCACAGCCATGTCCGTCATCAGGACTGACTGCATGACCTAGATTTCAAAATAACCTGCTTAACCTGTCTGAGAACCACCTGGAATGCCTGCAGTTTGCCTAACAGACAGACACACACACACATGCGCACACACACACACACACACACACACTGGACACCCCCTACAGTAATGGTAACTAAGCTCAGGAAGGCAAATGCGTGCCCTGCACCAGGCTATTCTGAAGTCGGTCTGGGGTATTTTCTGGGTCATGCAGGACAGCTGGGTCAGAGAGCACCGTCTCCATGGCACCACTGCGCCTAGCTCGCCGGGGCCTGTTGATCTTAGCCCTGAGAGCCCTTGGAGCCACCAAAAGAGAGCGGGCTAGCCTGCCGTCAGGGAGTCTCCCCTCCCATGTAATGTTGACTTAGAAATGGAACACTCACCTCGCCGTCTCCCACTGAGCCTGTCTGTAAACCTGGCACTCACCACTGTTTGAAACACACCGCCTTGACGTGTGTGTGTGTGTGTGTGTGTGTGTGTGTGTGTGTGTAGCATTGGCACCTTGTCTTGTCTAGTGCAGTGTGGCCATATAAGGGTGTGAGTGTCTACCAGGGCTAGTCCTGAACACTGAAGGTTTGTTTTTAATAATAGAGTGGAGCACAGCAGTGGGCCATGCCCATGTAAGAGCACTGCACACTGGTGAGGCCTGCAAAGACGCTGCCTTCTGAACGTGGGACAAGCAGAAGCCGAGGGTGTTCTCCTGGCTGATTAGTAGGTGGTGTGATGTGTTGATGTTTCACATGGTAGGCATTCCATGTGAACAAGATCTGTAGCGTCATCATTATACATTGGTGGGCCCTGGTTATGTATGCTTGTCTTTGCAAACAATTTATTAGTGTGCCTACGAGGCAAACCACTGTGTGTGGGTGGGTGAGTGTGTGCGTGTTTGTGTGTGTGTGTGTGTGTGTGTGTGCATGAGTAATCCTCCAGAGTGTGAGATCGGGGAGTGTGAGCCAATGTCCCTGAGCCCTCCAGTGTACTAGCGCTGGGACCCTAAGCCAAACCCTGCTCTCTGACACAGGGAAACCTTTGATCGCTACGTCCCCGTGCTTTGTTTTTGCCCGTGGCTAACCCAATCTCCTTTTTCTCTGGTTCTCCCTCTGTCAGGATGTGGAGAAGGAGCGCGAGTTGCGGACCCATCTCAGCAAAGAAGAGATCAAAGCCAAGGTGGACACGTACAACGCCTCCACCACGGACCACCTCAAAATGACCCTGGTGAGGGACCCCTCCTGCCTCACTCCTCTCTCTTTTTCTACTCCTCCATTTTGTTTAGCAATACAGGAAATGAGGTTGAATTTTATTTATTTTTTCCAATGCATATCATCCTGTAGATTTCTGGAGAAAACCAGAGGAGATAGAAATCAACTGTGAAACTTGCTGGGCTACGTTTCTGGCGTTTGTTTACCATGCGTTTGTTTACCGCCCCACCCGTGCTTCAGTGTTCCTCTTGTCTTTTGTGTCCTCCTATCCCTTCATCGGCGGCGGGCACAAGTCGCCCTTTGTCCTTTGGTCAACGTGGAGAGTGCTGGGAGTCTCAAAGTGCTTGTTAATGTATGAGAGTGCGCTGGTCAGCTGAGCCTTTAGTTCCAGCTCCATTCCTTGACTCATGGTGGCAGTCCACCCAGCCTGACCCCCCACCCACCCCCACCCTCTGTCCCTGGCTGCCTGCTCCTATCTGGGACCAGCAGGGCTGACTGCTGCTTTACTGACTAATAAGCTTAGAAAGACACTCCCTCATGTCTGGCAGCCATCTGGCCCCTCATAGGGGCCTTGGCTGATTTCTAGTCTTCTTCTACTGTGCGTGTGTGTTTTGGGCTCGGTTTCGGGGTTTCCCACCGATCTTTGGATATGATTGGCTCTGAGCGTGTGTGTTACTGTATTAAGTTCTTCCATCAAATCGCTGTGTTTGCATCTACTGTATGTCTTGTCCTTCTTCCCTGTATGTGTGTGATTATATTTGTGTATGTGTGTGAGATTATATTTGTGTACGTGTGATCGTCACTTCATCTGTGTATGTTCTCTCTCCTTGCCTGTAGAATGCTAGTGGGGTGTACACAGGCTTCATTAAGGTGCAGCTGGAGCTGCGGCGCCCCGTCACAGTGCGGGGGAGTCATGGGGCTGGGCCAGGGGGAGAGGAGGCTTTCTACCTGCCCCGAGGGAGCTCCAACACACTGCACATCAGCTCCAACAACACCGTGCAACAGGTGGGCCTCTCTCACACACACACACACACACCTGGAAAACCACGACGGGAACATTTCCATTCAATGTGACGTTTGCTTCTCTTTCCTCAGGTGATCCAGGCCCTGCTTTGCAAGTTCACAGTAGCTGACAACCCTGCCAAATATGCGCTGTACAAACGTTTCAAGAGGGAAGAGCAGGGTAAGCTGTGTGCGTGTGTGTGTGTGAGAGAGAGAGACAGACAAAGAGAAAGGGGTGCTACTGTAGAGAGCATTCCATGCCACACATACCAGGGGGAGGGGCTGGAAGCTCAAACTCTGTGTGTGTGTGTGTGTGTGTGTGTGTGTGTGTGTGTGTGTGTTATGTTTACGGGGTGAACGTGCAGGGTGTGTATTTGGGGAGACCTCGCCTTTATGTGTCGGAATGCCATCAGGGGCTCTCCCCACTCAACACCGTGCCAGGAATACCCCCTACAAGTCTGTGTTGGGACAAACCTGGTTCTTCTGTATTCAAGAGGACATGTATTGTGTCCTTCAGTAGTCCCAACACGCAGAGGGGTTCTCAGAGTGTCTGTCTGTGTGGCTCTGATCAGGCTGGTGGGGTTGATGTTTTCCCTTGCCCTCATTAGAGCAGGCTGAGGCTGAGCCATGTAATGAAGTGTGTCTAGACGGGGGGTGGGGGGGTGGAGTGGAGGTCTGTGGTGGTGGTGACGACATTAAACTTCTGCAGTCCCACTGGCTTATTAGGGCTGCTCAGACACACACCCTGGGGTGCCACCGAGGGAGAATAGGGGGCGCCATGTCACGGTCATCTCATACAACTGTTGCCTAGGAAAAGGGGTGGGGCGGTCGGTTGGAGAGGTATTGTTTTTCCAGAGTATAGCTCCACGGGACAAAAGTAGTAACAATGTGAATGGAGAGAGTCATTGTGTTTGTGTGAGAGTAGCCTGCTGTGTGTGTGTGTGTGTGTAGGTTAGTGGTATTGCTGTGCGGTCAGGGTACGTGCCATGGCCCCATATGCTAGATCTCTGTGGCTGGGGATGATCCTAGGAGCAGCAGCAGCAGCACTGGCGGCGGCTGGCTTTCATAGGAGCCATTTCACCCCGGTTGTTTAACGCACTGTGGGCTCTGGCACCAGGCCAGGCCTTTCATCTTCATCCAGACTGGCACACGGCCACGCAGCCCTTTAACGCTCGCGCACACACACACACACACACACACACACACACACACACACGCACACACACTGCATGGCTGGTAAGGGTTTAGAACCAATAACGCCGTTTACAGCCAGTCCTCCTCTTCTTAATAGTTCATGGCGTGATTTTGCTTTACTACTATTGTAAGGAAGCCAGCTGCTCGAGATTGCCCATGTCTGTTACCAGTTTGTTTGTGGTGTTTTTAACTCCTTGTGGTAATGAGTGTGTGTTCTGTCTTGCAGTGTATGTGTGTAAGCTGGCAGAGGGAGAGCAGCCATTGTTCCTGCGCCTGGTGGCTGGTCCCAACACGGACACGCTCAGCTTTGTACTGCGAGAGCAGCAGACCGGAGAGGTTATGGTAAGAAGCTGAAGAAATACTCACTCACTCCCTCACTCACACACACATCACTTACTCTGGGCTACATACCATATAAGCTGTTCCACTCTGCTCTCCCTACAGTGGGACGCGTTTTCCATCCCGGAGCTGCGCAACTTCCTGCGGATCCTTCAGAAGGAAGAGGAGGAGCAGATGGGCACGGTTAAGCGTCGCTACGACAACTACAGACAGAGACTGCAGGAGGCTCTGACAGCCGTGGGGGGGCCCACTTAATATCAATACCGCCCCCTAGAAGGAGAGGAGGGGCGGAGCTTGAGAGAGAGCGCGAGCGAGGAGGGGAAATGAACGTTATAAACGACTCCTACTGAGTAGAAGAGAGCTAGAGCGATATGGGTACTGGGATTCGGACAGCGTGCTGATCCAGAGAGGGAGGTGTTTGTGTGTGGAGGGATGGACTGACGAATGGGACTAACGCTCAGGCCCGTCCCCCCAGCACCAGAGCCTGTGTGCTGTGCCGCGGATGGACACTCGAGGGCTCCAGTGTGCTGCCTGGAAGAGCCACGCAGAACCACTGAGGCTGGGCCGTCTGCTTCTAGTAGCACCCCGCTGCAAATACCAAAGAATTAGGAAGGATTATCACCGTGCCATCTTCACCTTTAGTGTGCTCTCACGCTCTCTCTCGTCCTCTCGTTTTGCTGTGTGCCTTCCTCTCTGGTGTACAGTGCATACAACCTGTTGCTGTGTTCTATTTTTGTCTTATCTATTCTCCAAGGTCACGTGTTAAATCAGACCATTCAACTTTTTAAATTGGTGGATGCTAAGGTCTGGTCGTAGTTTTTTTTCTTTCTTTTTTTTAAATGTGGCTTTTATTCTTTTCTGTCCTATGGTCATATTTTTTTTTTATTTGTTTGTCCACAGAGGCGTAGTAACAATCCTAGACTCAAAATGCTATAGACAATTACTAGACGATGTAATTTCTTGGGTGCACAGGCCATGCAGGGACTACAAGCAGAAAAGCCACTTGAAAGCCATGCGATTGAATACTGGAACCAAAAAAGCGATGGCAGTTTTAAATGATAAAGGCAACAGGAAGAGCCTGATCTGAAACTTTGCAACGTTTAAAAAAAGCTTGTCTAGCAAACTAGAAGGGGCTTTGGCTTCGTAATTCAGCTTGACACACAAGCTAAATAGAGATATGAACACTTGCTGTACAAAAGGAGTAGGTTTATTTTTGAAAGGCTAAATTACTAGTAGAAGGGTGTACGTTTGGATTGGATTGCATAGTGAAGGGCTTTAGGAGGTTTAGTGTGAATCAGAAAGGATCTAGGACTGAGTTTGACCAGGTATTACTGTACGTTGGTCCAAGATGGGAACTGAGATGACTCCCTCACCTTTGACCTGTGGGCTAAACAATGGTGTGGGAGGAGCAGTGAGAATAGAAGGATTTCAGGATGTTGACTTGCCGGAATAGAGGAAGTAGAAAATAACATTTAGAAGATAAAAGGAACTACCAAATATAAGAAATGTTTTGTTTGGACGTTTATGTAAGACGAGGCTGAAGTTATTGGGGAGAAGAGCCTGTTCAGTTTCTCTTGCTAACCCCACTGTCAGAGAGAGAGAAGGGCCTGTGGATACTCATAGCAATGCTATCTGGGTAATGGAATGTATTGTAAAACTTTTTTTTTTCTATAGTTGTTGGAATAACTGGTATATCTTTGTCTTAATAGCCTTGCTAGTTGCTTTAAACATTGCTGCAATTTTATGCAAGTTTTGCTTTGAACTGTTTTGTTTTTTTAAGGACAATTTGACAAACTTGCATTCCAACACTATGATTAGTCTATCAATGGAACAGATATAACATTTTCACAGACGACAGCACTCTTTGTTACTGGACAGTGGTAGTAAAGGAGCACCCTCTGCAGTCTAGTGTTCAGATTCTTGCTCAATATTCAGGCAATGGGCATACCACCTTTATTGCTTTAGCAACGCTTTTTCTATACCATTCTTAATCTAGGATTGCCAGCTATGTGTACATAATTTATAGCTATTTTGTTTTACGTTCCAAAGGACACTGGCTTAGTGGGGGAAAATATCTCATATATGAATATATTTCAGTTAATATCCATTTGGAAGACAATCATTTATTGGGCAAAGGCCCTCCATCACAATGAAGAAAATGTTTTCTATTACAGAAATGTAATCGTATAAATGATAATTGTCATGTAATCCAGTCTTTTATGGCAAGTACTGTATGACGTTATGCTGATGGTATGTTCTAGTTTGCCATGTGTATCTCTACACCTTGTTACAGTTATGTTGCGACATCTAGTGGACTACTACTGCAACTGTTTATCAAAGCCTGTTGCTGATATTTTTTTCTTTGAGTATATAACCAAAGATATTTTATCATTCTTAGATTGTCTTCAATGTTGCCTGGTGCAAACTATTAGAGGCCTAATCCTGTTCCAAAAATTATAGCTATAGTTTTATTTAAAAGGGTAATAACCCACATATAATTTACTTTCAAACACTGGGTTTTATAATTAAAAGCTATTAGTGTCTGTGCAGACACAGGTTCTCTACTAAAGCCATGTTTGTGTGAGCATACAGTAATTGTTTCCTAAACGTGATTGCCGTATATCACATCTTAGTATTACTAGGCAGACATTTCTTGCCCTGTGTTTTCTTCCAAGCCTAGTTAAGATCTGCACAGAAACATGGCCTCGGATCAGACCAGACCTATCTCGAGGAGCTCTTGGGCACTTTACCTTCTATGTTAATTCAGGGACTGTCTTTTTTTTTTTTCTTTGTTTTTTTAAGATGCCTATATATTCCACTTTTTTATTTTATTTCATATTTTGGCAAATAAATAAAAACAGTAAGTGGCTGTATTCTGGAATATTTAATTTTTTTTAATAGTTGTCCTTTTTAAGGCATCACAAGCTCCTGTATGACTTGTTTATAAAGTTAGACTGTGAAAGTTGGTTCCCTCTGAATTGTAGCATCTGGTTAGTGTAGCCACCGCTGGACTATATGCAGCGCTTGTACACTGTACACTGTTGCTGTTGAGGAATTGAGGATCAGAAGTGTTAAAAATGTAGAAGCAACTTTAGAACAACCAAATGTGTACCTTTTAATTTGCCAAAGCTCTCATACTTCTGTTTGTATGCTGTTGGTTCAGTACTGTATGCGAACTTGACAAGAGAACTCTTAACTAGTGTAGTCTATTGCTGTGGTCTCTCTTGTGTGACCACTACCTCTGCTCTTCAGTAGCTACGGGAAACAACAATTGTTAGCAGTAGAGGGTGCAGTTTATTGATCCACATAGGCCTTGACGCACAATCCATTCGCTAAACGTTTAGAAACCATTGAGGTTAGACCATTGAATAGGTGTAAAGCTAAATTGGGAATACATCTTTATGGTTTTAGTACCATCTGATAATCTCTGTCTAGGATGATACAGAATCTGAATGTGCACACTAGGATCCTGGAGGAGATGGGATGTAACCAATGTTTTAATAATTTTTTTGTTTTGTTTTGTTTTATTTATAAGATTGATGCAGGTTTATTTTTATGGGTAACTGATTTGTTTTTGAATTGTTACCAAATGTGGCCTTGTCAAATGCCCAATGCATCTATTAAAGTTGAAATGAAAATAAGAAATACATTTGGTCATTATTAACAACTACCGGCAATAATATTGTGCAGTCACCTGTGCAGTAAACCAGAATAGAAAACAAATCCATTGATGGTTTAAAATTGTAAAACTTCTGAATCTGTTTTGAATATGATAATCAAGGATCATACTATGGGTGATAGTTGGGCTGGTGAAAAATTGTTACCCCAACACAGCTTGTGATAATTGGAGCCCGTGTCCTTTGGATGACCTCATCTCAAGTACCCCTATGCAGTTATTTCACTGCCAACTCGCGTCTCTCCACCAACAGCCGGCCGGGGAAATCAAGCGGACTCCCTCTTTCGACTTCCTTTCTCTCTTTAGTTTATCTGTTTTGAGCCGTTTTCCTTTCGGTCTCTCTTTCACATTCAGCAGGCAGCTCTCGTACAGACGCTGCCGCTAACGAGCGAATTAAATCTGCACTGGACAGACAAGACGAGTTGGTAACTCAAAAAGCACGGAAGGGGGTTGGTTTAAGATGTAAGTTTAAGAAAATTATTAATTATATTGGTGATATGTCTAAAGTTAATGGGAAATTCTACTAATTGTTCTGATCGTTAAAACCTTAAAATTTGACAATTTTATATCAAACCCGTGGTCTACTGTAATAACCTGTACGGGTTATGTATCGGTAGATTCATTTATAATGGGCAATTAAAGTATCCATACACACGTTTCTTAAACGTCTCTAGTCTGCGGCAGTGTTGGCGCACTTGGTTTTTTTGTTCAATACAAGTGTTATTGTTCAATACAAGTTGCAACATTAGGCCACTCGATGAAAACAACAAAAGTCAGTTTTTATTGTCTGATACGATTCTAGCTCCATTTGTGAAAATCCGCACACTATCTATGCTTTACTGTGCCGCTACGTGTGCCATTCTGAACAGAACATTCCGCTGTTCCGATGGCAAAGTTCACAGTGGGGAGAGGGGAGGTAATGGAAAATTATTCGGATTACTAACAAGGATTAATATCGATAAAGAAAAACGCCTTTTTAACGTTAACAGTGTTATTTGTTGATTACTGAATTGCTGATAATGCAAAAATAAGATCCTTTCTTTATATTTTGGTTGGTTTAAGGTTGGGAAAGAGATCGTTATCAGTGGTTCTGGTAGCTGTAGTTGTAGGGGTGTATATCCTGCCCTCTCCCATTGACCCTGTGCCACACAGGTGAGTTCTCAGTACAGGGAGTTGCACATATATTTCACTGGCATACATTGCAACCTTTGACTTATCCATTGTCAGACTTAAAAAAACTTGCTGAACTACATGACTAAATGCTGGAAAATAGACAGTTGAGTTCACCTCTGTAATTTAATTTATCAGACTCGAAGGGCCACCTCCGCCTCTTGTGGGGCCCCTAGCTGTTAATTTCAAACTACAGAAGGGTCATAGACTGTTCATGGGACAACTACATGGACCGGAGTCCTTCACTTCAGACCAGGAAGGTGTGTTTATATGTGTGATGGTGTGTGTGTGTGTGTGTGAGAGTGTCTTCACAAGTGTTAAACATACTGTATACTATATGTATTACTCATCCCTGATCATTGTCTTGTGTTTGTGACGCTAACGCTGTGGTCAAATAATGACTAGAGCAGATAAAAGCCAAACTTATCAGACATTCCAACTAAGAGCTAGGGGCCAAAGTCTGTGCTGGAGTCTTGGGCAACCTCCTGACTCCGTTTATTTCTTATTTGTTGCAACTACTGTAGCCTCATCAAACTAGAGCACAGAATACAAAGTATCATTCTAAAATAGATCTAGAAATAGCTAAACCCATGACACTTTGTTTCCTTCTCTCAGGAAATGTGTTCACAGGCACGGTGGATGGGAAACTGTGGAGGATTGGCCTGGACGACAGCCTGACTCTCATCACCCAGATGGGCCAGGATTTAGCCGAGTGTGGTCAGTGGAAACTCACAGCCAGGGAAGAGCTGGGGGAAGGTGGAGGGGTGGCAGACTGGTGTGTGTGGAGAAACAGAACAACACTATAGTCTACTACTCAAAGAGCATCTGACTGTTTCTGGCCAATGTATCAGAGGCTGATACCGGCCGAGACAAACTATGTACCGTCTGAGGTGTGAGCAAGAGCGCGTGCACGTGTGTGTGTGTGTGTGTGTGTGTGTGTGTGTGTGTGTGTGGAGGGGGGGGGAGGGGGCTATCTGTCTGCGTGTACACGTACATTGTTAGGCAGAGGGACCAGTGTCTGTGGAGTCCCTGAGACCTCTGGCACTGAGCTGGAGCTGGCCAAACAGTGCCAGTGTGTGCGTGTCTCATCGTGTTAGCTACGCTCTGCTGAGCCCCCTGAACTCCTGCTGTGCTGACGCTCAGGATGGTAGACCTATTCAATGGGGGCCTGACAGCCGATCTCTCAATACAACTTCACTAGCTGTGCTCTTGCTAGGGGGAGAAAAAAACACCTGTTACAATGTTTTGCATAACGATAATTAAATCATAAGACTAGTGAAGCCCTCTTTGATCCCATCTGTTTTCATAGGAGTAATGATAAGGAAGCATTGCTTTGTCAGAATACTTACTGCTTATGGTTTATGGGGTAATGGCTCGTGGGGTAATAGCATTTGCAAAGTAAAGCGGAGATATTTGATGACTTGTTTTGAAAATATAAAAGCTCTATAATTTGAAAAGATCAACTCTTATTTCTTGTTTTTTTATTGCAGACTGGGCTCTGCCCTGTGTTTGGGTTGTTGGGAATTTGACTCTATTTTTTATAGATTTGACTGGGGAAAGGGCTGCTGTGTTCCACATCAAAGTCTTACCAGCCTGCAGAGTTATAACGTAGAAGAACAGGGTTTCTCTCAGCTACGTTCTCTCATGCTGCTGTTCGTTTGTTCACACTGAGCGTATGGGGTCTTTATATCCTGTGTTGTGGTGCTTCTACAGGCAGCAGTATGGACTACGAGCCGGTGTGTGGTCGTCCCCACGGCTTGAGGATGGACAAACGTGGTCAGCTCATAGTGGCAGACTCCTACCTGGGCCTGCACAGTGTTGACCCACACACTGGACATAAAACCCTGCTTCTGGCCAACTCGGAAGGTCACACACTCATAGACTTTTGTCATACGATACCTGCGTGTGTGTGAGTGTGTGTTCTTTACTCCTCAGCCTTCCTCTTTATGTTCAGGAGCTAATGGTGTTCCGTTTGCCTTCCTCAACGGGCTGGAGATCTCCTCTGAGACGAGGACCATCTACTTCACGGACTCATCCAGCCGCTGGGGACGCAGACATGTCAAACTGGAGGTAAGGACTTTAGAGGGACATAGGACACACAGAATATATTGTGGGGAAAAATAAGTGTTATAAGGGTCTGAATACTATGAATGGATTGCCCTTTATTATTTACCCTTAGTTAAACCTTCAGCCCTGACCCCTTGACCTCGCAGGTGATTGAGCTTAACAGCTTGGGTCGTCTGCTGGCCTATGATCCAGAGTCTGGCAGGGTGAGGATGCTCCTGGACTCTCTCTACATGCCAAACGGAATCACTCTGTCCCCTGATGAAGACTTCCTGATGATGGCCGAAACTAGTATTGGACGCGTCTGGAGGTACATGCACAGGCAACACCCTGACACACACGCGCTAGTGTGAAGAAGACTATCAATAGACTCTCTCAAAGACTGTTTCTTTGTGGCAGCCACAATGCAAACATCACAGGGCGCAGCAGGAGTGTTGGCTGAAGATGTATTACTTTGTCTTTCTCTCTGTCAGGTACTGGCTGAAGGGTCATAAGGCTGGCACTAAGGAAGTTGTCCTGAGCAACATGATTGGTTATCCTGATAACATTCGCCTTAGCGACCACGGAACTTTCCTTGTTGGTATAACCACCACCCGTTTTCCCAAGATGGTGCCTCCTTTCCTGGACATGATCGCACCGTACCCGGCAGTGAAACGCTTCTTGGCCAAGGTATTTTTAAGATTATTATAATCATCATAGTTGTCAGTAGTGATAAGAAACTGATGCTTAGACAACAGTTTCCAAATGTTTTAAGTTGTTCCTTTACAACGCATTGATTCTTTTCAGTCATGTTGCACAATGTTGAATACATTGTGTGTGTGTGTGCATTTTATGTTTTTTGAGACTGCTGAGTTGTGGGGAGTTGCTGATAACTTCTTGTTTAAATTTGAGTGGAACACTAGTGATGCCTCTTAGTGAAGGTTAATTTGTAAAGGTCACGTCTACCACAAACAGTACTACGCCTGAAGCAGTGGCGTGTCAGCTTGTTTTGGTGGTACGGCTGAACTTGTGGTGAACTTTGGTGGGTGGAGTAAATTCAAAACCACCTAACAAAATCCTGCCTTGTGGTATTTTGTCTAGTGTTACAGAATCTCCCCGCATATTGAGCAACACGATGACGCCCACAGGAGTTTATATCCCTACTCATATCCCTACTCTTTGCTAGTTGTTACGGTGTCCTTTTGTGTGTGCATGCGTGCGTGTGTAACGTTTGCTGCATGTGGTCGTTGCTCTATAGGTGGTCCCTCTGAGCTGGTACAACGTGATGTTACCGCGGTACGGCCTCGTTCTGGAGCTCGGCCTGGACGGCGAGGTAGTAGGAACGCTTCACGACCCCAACGGCAGCTTGACCTGGGCCGTCAGCGATGTCTTCCAACACCGAGGGAGAACCTATCTGGGCAGCACCGACCTGCCCTTCCTACCTGTCCTGGATGAATGGAGCTAACAGTGCAGACTGCTGTCGGCAGCACCACGTACAAAGATGACTTTAGAAGAGAGAAGGTGTAGTAGAGGGTGCTGAGATTTAAGAGAGCATCTTGAACCATGTGTAGGAGGGTAAACAAAGACTAATAGAGTCTGGCGAAGCACGAGGACTGCAGCCATTATGTTTTCACAATGAGAAACCCACCAGTGTCACTGTCATTTGTAACAAAAGAGCTTGAGAATCATTTAACCACTTACTACTACTGTGCTACAACTTTTGGAGGCTTGTTCTCTCTTATGGACTGAAATGGTTTTCAGAGTGTGCCATGAAGAGGCTGCCTCTTTGCACTGATTGTGAAGAGGAGAATTCTGAGTGTGCTTCATGCTGCTATGCAGTCTGATGTTGTGTTTAGTTTTTTTTTACTACTACTGCAGCCAAAGGATAAGCATCTCCTGAAAAGATGAAGCAGGTTTGCAAACACTGTGACACGATTTACATTTGCAAGAACATCATTGCTATCAGTATACCCTTGCATTCTGGAGAACTTATACTATAACCTGATTTTAATAAAATATACTTCAAGACGGGTTAATTTGTTCCATTATATTCGGACACAATTTCAGCCAAGCTTGCAGTATTATTATCTATGAGCAGAAGAGGGCGGCACCAATAATAGTGCATATTTCTGTCTAACCTCAAGATCAAATAATACAATCCATTACATTGAAATAACATAAGTGATTTCAGAACATGTTTATTGGACAAAACACACAAGCCAGACATACACTGTAATTACAGATTTTGAAACACCAAAAAGTGCACAACAAATTGTTTTGAAAGATTGGAAAGTGCATCAGTTAACTAAAAGTGATAGATTTCCTGTAGTATTTGACAGTTGAGCTGAGTATTGGCCTGTGCTGTGGTATATATCTTTAGAGAGACGATTGATCCGGTTATGGCCAATGTTTTCTAGCCCTCTAGTCTTTGCGATACAGACAGATACCCATGAGAAATAGTAATGAATAATTATTTCTCAGAGGCAAAAAACTGTACCACAATGACATATGCCTGTTGCAAGTCACATGTAAAAGTATTTGTCCCTTAATTCACATTGCTTGTGATTTATCGCAATTTAATGTTAACTTCAGTTCCTTTGAAATGCTGAGAACCAGATACAACGTATGTGACAACACTACTTGAAATTGCACTAGATAATTCTGCTCAAAAACATTCTCAGCCCACTTTCCCTACTACTCCATGTTCATTGAAAAGGAAATGTTTTGGACAAAATATATGATTCACATTGAAACAATGAGTGTAGGAAATCATTCATTTGGCATCAAAAACAATCTCTAAAACAACCAATCCCTTGCTGGACTGTACCATCACGGTTACATCCCCTTTGGCTCATTCATATCATTCTAGAACTGGTAATAAACAATTGTGAACAATATTACAATATTATGAAATAGTGTTCTGATCTTGAGTGGTGGGGGCTGTATGTTTGTCTGCAAAGCCAGTAAGAACTAGAGGAGGATCATAGTTATCTGTTCCCTTCTACAGAGACCACTCCACTCTAACTCTTGTTGGATTTGAGATCAACATATTATTGGTGATATGTTCTGACCCTTAAAATTATGAACATGCTTAATTGTAAGTCATAAATAACATATTTTTAAATGCTAATGATACCATAACAGTATGCATCTATAAGCGTACATTTAAAAGAAATCAAAGGATAATGTTAAACATACTCTACGTGTCTCAATCCAAATTGAACAGAAACGGCGAATGGATAGGAATTGATTTTCCTCTGTTCACAACACAAAATGTGTTAATCTGCACGTTAATACAACCAAACAATGTATGAATTATACATACTATGAAAAGAAAAAGTCAACAGATCCTAGCATACTCACCACAACCACACATGAATACAATACAAACAACCGTGTCCAATCCCTTTCACTTCCTGTCTCTGGACCGGTCCAGTCAGAGCAGGATTCTGACAGGCAGCTGTAGCAAACATAAAGGCCTCCCTGTTCAAAGTGGCTGCAGTGAAATAGTTACAGGCAGCATCCTCCACTATCTGAGACAACCCCAACTCAGGCATCAACAACTCAAGGTGGGTCAGGCGAGAGGTCCTCAGACACAAGGCAACAGCACTACAGACCTCAAACCTTTCTCCCGTTCCTCACGTTTTTCTCCATATCCAGTTCGCATACTCCTAAACACCCACTCTCCGTCTTTTTTTTTTTCTTTCTTTCTTTCTTCTTTTTACTTCAACACCTGCTGCCGTTTGGTGAGTCGAGGGCTGTGGCTGTTAAACATCAGACGAGGGTCAAACCTATACCTGGAACACAAAGGGCAGAACATGGAAAAGGTTCAACCCTAACCTAACATCCTGTTCAACACCTAAAAAGAACGATCCACTCAAGGCTTCTGTAATCTGCTCCCACAGCCTAACTGGCGGGCGTGCATCAGAACAGGCAGGTTTCCAACTAACCGTGTGTCATAGACCCCTGGCGTTCGACAGGACTGTCCGGAGCAGGACTGCAGCATCATCAGCCTGTGGTTCATCTTCTCCAGCACCTCCTGTTCAATGCTCTTGGCGATGTTGCTGAGCTGGAACGGGTCTGCAGTAATATTGTAAACCTCCACAAACACCTGACACACATAGAAACACACCTTTACCTTTTACACCTGTAACATCCAATAACAACTTCATACAGTCAAAGTCAAAAGTCCATTGTAAAAAGGAACGTGTTCAATTCAAGACATTAATGGTTGTCTTAAGAAAGGGGATTTTGTTTCTATTTAAGTTCAAACTTGTAGTCTTTTTTGGGGATACATCTTATCCAACAGCAGCATTTCCTTTGTTTTTTTTACTTCAAAGAAAGATAGAAAATTACATCTTTCACTCATACCCTACCTGTGGTTAACTCAAGAAGATAAGATTGAAACAAAGGAATTGAGCCTTTTTAGTTACCTCATTGTCATCAAATTCACAGTACTGCATGTTGGTCGATGCAGAAAACGTGCGGACACAGGCATAGGTGTTGTTATAAGAGTCCTCACACACACAGTCTGGGAAACACTCCTGCATTGGGAGTACAGACAGTATTAGTTGAGTGACTCTTCTTCAGCTGTCCATTTCCCCCCAACTACCAACCACCCCCTCTCACCGAGACCCCCGGGCCCAGCAGGGGGCAGGCGGGGTCAGACACGTTGCTGCCCTCTCCTTCGTACTCCACCAGGATGTCGGTTCTCCAGCTGCTGCTGTTCACCTTGCCCTCCTGAGCACACAGCAGGACCACACACACACACACACACACACACACACATTCAAATAGACCTATTTTACTGTAAAATCTGAAAAAGACCAAGGTGATGTTGTTTCCTTCGAGTGGGCAGCGTGACTTTACCATAACAGGTAGGAAGGACATGCCATCCATCTGAGTCTTGTTGACGTCGTAGCCGGCGATGTCAAGGATAGTAGGCCCCAAGTCCACATTGGCCACAAGCATCTGGTGCACACACAAGATTAGAGCTACAGCAATACTACAGAGTACGGCTATAATAGACAGAGAGGCTGTTAGGAGTTTGCCTATAGTAAAATTAACAACATAACAGCACACAAAATAATACATTAAATGGGATACACTCGATTGTTTCCCAAAAACCAAATAATTTAGTTGAAAGAGTTTATTTACATGGTTTTAGCCTGTTGGAGATTAGGGGTGGTCAAACAAAGTATCAGTCTTTACCTTGGTGGTCTGGTTGGGCTTGATGTTAGGTCCTCTCACCATCAGAGGAACTCTGATGTCAAATTCATAGAGTTGGCGCTTGTCCAGAGGCAAGGAGAACTGGCCTGATAACAAGAAGGGGTCATTATACAGTACACATATTGTACATACACTCATGCAAACAGACAGGACAAAACAAACGACTTGACAGATCGATATCAACATCGGCCAATTGTATTGCTACTTGAGAGGGTGTGTGTGTTAATGTCTACCTGTATGGTAGCCGTTATCAGACGTGAAGATGATAAAGGTGTTGTCCAGTTCTTTACGGTCCTCCAGCTCCTTCACAACCTTCTCCACCAAATCATCCACAGACAGCAGAGTGCGCCACCTACAGGACAAGAGGGAATATCGTTAAGAACCACTGAAGAAGGGAGAAGCAGGGAAAAAAGCAGAAGACAAAATAGTAACGGTGCAGGTTTCCCTCACCGATTCCTGAAGGCATCATCCAGGAACTGAATGGAGGAGTTGGTCATGGGAGTCTTGGCCTGCCGGATCAACCAATGCTTGTCCTGGGGAACAGAGAGAAAGAAAACAAGTTGATAAACATGATAGGATTAATAGGAATAAAAAGTGTTGTAATTTCCTATTGCAGTGAAAACCTACCTTTCCATGGACGTTGAAGTTGGGATCACGGGGGGCTTTGACGTTGGGAAAGCTTTTCTCGTACTGAGGGGCAGGGGTCCAGGGGGAGTGGGGGGCCGGCGTGGATAGCATCATGAAAAAGGGGCGGTAGTTAGACTTGTACTGCAGGAAGTCGAGAGACATGTTGGCCTGAGAGTGAGAGAAAACGAGGAAGTGATGAGGAAAATAAAGAGAACAAGCATCGCAGATTAACAATTAGATAATCAGAACCATCACACCTTTATGAGAGTATTTACACCCAAAAACACAAATATGTATTGTTCACTTAATATGCAGAACATTAGTATGCCATGTCAGTATACTTGGACAGTGTCCCGTTTTAGAATGAAACAGGATATCTCACCAGCACATCTGTCAGGTAGTCCTGGCTGTAGTTACCGCCATGCTTCTTGGCTTTGCCGTTCACTGACAGAGTGTAGTTGTAGTATTTAGAATTCCTTTCCTGTATCACACAAACACCATTGTATGCAAAATTGTTAAAAAATATCTGCCTGGATTAACCAGCAATATCAAAGCACTCTGTCATGCTTCGTCTTAGCTTGGACGGAACTTAATATTATAAGTAACTATTTGTTCAGCAACAATATATTCTACAACTAATTACGATTTCATAAATAAAGGGAGCTTTAATCTCCTATTTGTTCTGATAGCCTCTCTGGTCACAAGACCAGCTCAGCTTCTAGTGCAGTTACACAGTTGTGAAAAGAATGAGTTACATGTTCTGCTAGTGGTGTTCTCCTTGATTGACTGCTAGTCTGCTACCCTCAGCCCAAATGCATGATAGTCAGAGGCAACAAAGCTCACCTCTGGGGTGATTTGACTAGCACAATTTTAAAAAGAAATTACGATGAATTTGAACTTCAACTGACAACTCACCTTACTAGCATGAAACAAAAGTCAGTATTTATGATGATGATGTCATTAATGTTCTTTGACAGATCAGAAAACATAACAGGGTTCACTGCGGGTCGAAAAGCTCCCTGGTAGTCAGAGGAAATGGCCAGAGGGCATGTTTGTCTTACCAGGCCAACCCAGTAGTCCCAGCCCAGTGGTACATGGTCCATTCCCCCAGCCTCTGGATTCCCATACTGAAAAATATACACAGACACATGACCTCCTGACTATACTCATGACCTCCTGTAAAACCAGAACATGAGCAAGCTCGTTCCCATTCTAAAAACTGTCACACATAAGCAAGTCATGGGACTAGTGCTAACTCATAAGGCATAAAGTTACTTGTCATACAGAGTCTGAGAGAAAAAAATATCAAGACCATAATCACAGCATTTTAGACAATCATAAACATAAAACAAAGTCATACTGATGGTTAGTATCCCCAAATATATGGTTCTAATCTACAGTTAGAGCAAAATACAGCAGTGAAGGGGCTACCTCATTGAGGTACTTCCCAGCAAAGAAGGTCTGGTATCCAGCGTAGGCCTGCAGCAGGGCGGGGAAGGTCTGGGGCTCATGGTCCTTCTGCCAGGCCTTGCTGCTGCAGTTACCCTCCAGGGTGTTGTTGATAACATGGTGGTTGTGAGGGTACTTCCCTGTCAGGATACTAGCCCTGCTGGGGCAGCACAGAGGGCTGGCCACATACTGGAGTAGGGGAAAAGACACAAGCGCTTATATTGGTTGAGATGCTTATCAAAATACATCCATTATGTCCATTTCCCATAAACTCTACTCATACATGATCTAATCACTTGTTGCCTTTTAATTTTCCCTGTTGATCATAAAAGTCACGAAGTTGATTAAATACAGCTGATGTGTCTAATGGCTTTTGCTAAGTGCTATTGAAATAAGCCACCTTGTTGTATTGGTATGGTGTGAGAATAACTCTTCAATGCCATTGAACTTGACACAAGAGAGCTCAGCCCAACATCATGGAAATAGTTGCTGCCGACTTGGTCTGATAATGTCAATGCATGTCACTGCAAACACTGTTAGACGAGTTACATTGCACAGATGTGTATTTTAAAACACAAAATATATTAAAACCTAGGTTACATTTTATAGTTAACTTAAGGCAATTAACAAAAGCTAACAAGTAAGGCTTTATAGTAGGCCTTGTGGCTCATTACAGGATATTTTGACACTTAATTACAATGTATCCAAGTCGAAGCAAATATGTCGTTCAACATTTTTAGGCGGTTGATGTTTTATTAAGCATCCGGTTATACAAACAGCTTGTTCACCACTTTTGCTCAGTTACTCATTGATGCTTAACACATGATGGTGATCAAAGGACTTACAGCGTTAGTGAATGTTATCCCTGCATCACCAATTAGCTTTCTGGTCTTGTTTAGGGGGTTCTGAAACGAAGGATCGATAAGAACATAATTGTCAGTCAAACTAAAGACTTTTTTGTTTAGGCAAATAAAAAACAACTATATTCCATAGTCATAAACTTAAAGTAAATAATTTGCTAGCTTATAGCTAACAGAAACACTAGGTTGTCCGTTGATATCGCCAAAGCATGATAATGGTAACACTACTTACCAAACCACCAATCGATATGTCCAAGTCATCTGTGAGTATTAAAACAATGTTGGGTCTTCGATATGACTTAGCATCAACAACACCACTCAATAACAAAGTGACGCAGATAAGTAAAAAATCTAATAACGTTGGGGAACAAAACCGATTCGATATCATTTTCACTGTGAAATCAAAAACAGCTGAGTCTTTGTTCTCCAACAGGGATTCGAAGGTAAAAAGCGTGAAATTGTGTTAGCAAAACACTTGAAGGTAACCAAACGAAGAATGGCCTTCTAACTGTAAAGCACCACTTCCCTGTTTTCCAGTCATGTGCCAGGTCAGCTGATCAGGCGTGACGCCTGAGATTGATGACGTAATTTGAAACCCATCGGGTCTCGGTACAATTAGACCCTTAGTGCATTTTTTATCTCAGAGTTTAACAGCAACAAATACTAATAACGTAAAATGGTCTACATTTTTGGGCAAAGACTGTAAAAAGTGCTTTAATTGGGGATGTTCTAATTTTGGCTAGTTGTTTTAAGTCTTAAATTAAGAACTTTATTATTTATACATTTTGTCTAGGCCTAGATTATTTAAAATATGGAGTAGCGGTGACAAACCTTTTCAAAGGCTACAATTCGCCTGGTCCCTATGCTCCTAGATAAACATTTATGTTAAACCGCAAAATGAACTTATGTTAGTTGGCTACTTTGCATCTGAATCATGAACATTTGTAAAAACCTTCAAATGACATAGCAGAAAGTGATGAATGAAATAGGCTTATATGTCTCATCAATTCACATTAAGCACTTAACTAAAGCCAGTCTCCGACTTTTAAGCAGAGAGAGCTCATCTAGTGCCACATCGTGATGGAATAGCAACTTCAGTAATCTGCATATTCACTCAAATCAATTACAGACCACGTTGTGAATGCAAGTAGGTATAGGATATTTAGTTATAGCTGGCTAGGCGAATACCACGAATAACGAATAGCTATTGGCCGTTGGATCAAACGTTGCAAATAAAGGGACTGAAGTGCATTGCAAGACGCATCAAGCGTGCACCTGTCGCTGCAGATGAGACATTGGGCTGGCACAGTGGCACCGCATAACTTTAGGAGTGGGCTGGACTATTCAGCCTGGAAGGGG
Organism: Galaxias brevipinnis; assembly: GCA_036023535.2. NCBI lineage: Eukaryota > Metazoa > Chordata > Actinopteri > Galaxiiformes > Galaxiidae > Galaxias > Galaxias brevipinnis. The sequence goes on from JAVQIZ010182232.1 coordinate 37,288, forward strand.
CGTGCAAAGCACTTTAGGAACTTTCAGGAAGGAAATTAGGACCCGTGGACAACAACATTCCAACTGAAGAACTGTTGAACACCCGGAACCCCGACAGGAAGCACTTTGAAAAATGTGAGTCACTTGTTAGCGAGAAACTTTTATTCAATGACAATGACAACGGAAACTGAAAAAAACAAAAAATACACACGATGCACATATGACAATGGCGTCCAGGTAACTAACAGTGAACTTTCAGAAATCGATATAGACTTATCTGACGGTAACATATGTTCCGAGGAGGAGAGCGGAGTTTTTGTCAACTCAGGTGCCTCGTTCGCAGATGACTTCTCCGGTTTTCAAAGGTGGAATGCTAACGGCTTCGTCTCCGAGTGCTCGAATGACACATCACCTCAAACTCGTTTGCCAGAGTGCGCACAGGTTCCAAACTCGAATGAAAATGGAATCATTGGTACTGCGAACCCTGGTAGCGAATTAGAACGCCTGGGAAATGACTACCCTCGCACTTCCATAGTAGATGGACTATTGGTCGAACTCTATGAAACATACAGCAGCAACAGAAGAAGTGTGGACAGCCTTGATAGCTCCACAGAGGCATCTAGTTCTGAAGCATTTTTGGGTCGCAGTAACTCTGGGTCAAACTTTCTTCAGGAGTTGCAGGAGAAACACACCAGGAGGCACCAGATAAATTATCTGGCCCAGAAAGGTTGGACAGAAAGCTATTTGTAAATTCCTAGACATTTGTCAAAATAAATATAGCCTAGTCAACCCATTGTTATATCATAATGATATTATAGTGCTCGCCTCTTAACATTCATTGTATTTGAGGGAAAATGTGTATTCTGTAGAGCAACATATATACAGATTATTATGTTCATGTCATGTTGTGACAAGACAGTTCCAAATTAGACTGACCATCTGATGTGTGTGTGCCTGCGCTCCTGCTCAGGTCCAGAAGAACTGCGCTGGATTATCCAGGAGGCCAAGTATCGGACAGGGCTACAGTCAGCCAAACTGCTGCGGCAGCTGAAGAGGAGGGACCGCCTTTGCAACAAACAACAGAAGAACTATGATATCATCACGGCGTGTTTGCAGGCGGTCTCACAGAAAAGACGTAAGAAAATGGTTCTTTATTCAATAGTACAGGTAGAAGTAGTTGTAAATGTAATCATCTTTTTACACGTATGAAAAAGATTACATAGGTCACAGTGTCAATATGCATTATAGTCATGCAATGTACAGGTATGCATATTTGTGCCAGTCATGTGTCCTTTCTGGCCCGAGAGTTTTCTCCTCTCTGCCTCCCTCCCCTCCCATGCCTCCATGTGGCTTTGCAGGTGTCAAGTGGGACGCTGTCATGTAACCAGGAAGTGAGTTTACCTCATAGGACAGCCCAGTCAGGGAGACTAGATCATATGACATCTTCTCAAGCAGGTTTAGATTTTCTGCTCTGACCCGTTCTGAGTCTTTCTGAAGTCAATTTATCTTTCCTGTTGAGAGAACAGTGTGGGCTCATGTTTGAGTAGCAGTGCTGGTTGATCATTAATTGATCATTGACCTGTTTTTTTATGACTTTCTCATTCATTAGCTTTAAGCAGATCCTTGGTGAAATAGTACATGGCCCTTCTACAGTCCCTAGGTTATTTAATAATTTCCAGTTCTTGCATGATATTTGCAGTATAAAATTGTGTTTACAAGTGAATTTTGAGTCAGAGTTTTGGATGATTGTTTTTATGTTACCTTTAGCATGGTTTTTAAGTTATGGATATAAACATATATTTGACTATTATAAATCAAAGTTGTGTGGGTACGCTTTAATAGAAAAGATCTAACTAAAAAACAGCTGGATGAATGCTATGAAAATGTCCCTGGCTGTTTCGAAAAATTGTTAAAGACAGTGATTGTTTGTATACTCCTCTGATTTTTCCACATGCAGCAAGGCTCCAAACAAAAAGGTATAGTATTATATGTTCCAGATTTGGATGTATTCAAAACCCATATCATATTGGTATAATTAGCACTTGTGTTAATTTTACATGCACACACACCATTGACTATCAGTATTTCCCCAGTTTATTTTGGTTAGTTTACTAATTCACATTTGCATTCATTTTGCTTTGTATTAAAATGTATGTATATGATCAGTTGGCTTGACAAGGTAAATGTTTGCGCATGCTGTTGGCCACAGACCCCATTACCTCATCATTTTTATAGAGAGCACTGTATGAATCTCCTCCCTGAATCTCTCTCTCTCTCTCTATGATGATACTGCAACCTTTCCTTCCTCCCTCTCTCTTTCATGACGCTACATCGGGGGTGTACACTATAACATCCGCTCTCAGCCCGATGTAACAACCGCACCTCAGATTTCTTTGAATGAATTACCGTTTCATGGCTGGTTTTCTTTTTGTTGTTGCCTTGTTTCCTTTTTTCTTCAACCTATTTGGCATTGGGGTAGAATTTGGGACATTGAAGATTATTTAGGCATTTCTTCTGTAGAGGCAGGAATGTGAACATCACCTTGTTCGGTGGATTTAAAAGCCGTATGCACTACTAGGCTAATCAATCGGATTGATCTCCCAAATGTCTGATCCGAATTTACGCTAATCCTTATCATCAAGGCGATGCCAATGACAGCAATGTAGCAATAAAGCGGGCTGCATCAAATGATGGAACAAGGAAAGGAATGCAATTACGAAGGACACCTTGATTCACAATGAGACAGGACCGGTTTATTGTTAGCAAAAGGTCGCGGACAGGTTTGAAAAGGCAGGACTCGGGAGGGGTTGGCAATATAATCAGCAGTGTCCTCAAGAAACGAAACGGCATTTCAAGGAGCGCTCCTCGTCTGCTCTGCACACTCGAACCAGGTGAACCTGCCGTCATGTTGCCGAATTCCGTGCATGAACTGTAGCCTATACATCAAAGCACTATAGGCCTCGTCCTGTGCACATATTGTTTTTGTTTTGTGACTTTAGTGCGAGTATTTTGTGTGTTTAGTGTCCATTCTACTTTAAATCTTTGGGTGCTGTCCATTTTACCGTGGTGCTTAAAACTACTTGCGGTAATAAATCACTTATGTTTTAGTTATATATTTCTGAACCTTAAATACTTAAAATATCACCATTAGAGAGATGTCCCAGCCCAACCAAGATCGATCCATACGTTATTTTACCCACCCATAAATGTCCAGAGGCTTGTATTCTAGATTGTTTCGTTAGAACAGCGTGGGTTATTCGTAATGCTGTGAAAGGGAAGTAGTTTAGGAGGAGGGCTCTATGATAATCCCCTACATGGACAAGCAGTATAAAGCTCATGTAATAAATGCTCCTAAATCGGCTATAATCATGAAAAAAGAAACGGACGTCACGTCTGAGATGGACTCAGGTTATGATTTTTTATTTTGTTTTTAATAGTTTTTACTGATGAATGGTTTGCATTGTTATAAGAAGTTACGAACTGTATGTAGTTTGATCGTTTCAAGCTCTGAGAGCAATGGCCGCAGCCATAGGTATTGACGAGTGGTCATGGAGTGCAGTTTTAGAGAAGGATCTTCCCTTCTCAGTCGTAGACGAGAATTTCATTTCCGTTTAGCCCATGGTTCACAAGGGATATACAGTTATTATAACGTTTATCCGTGCCACTGCGTGTTCGAGTGTAGAACGCGATTTTGTGTAACCGGATATTTAAATGAGGATTCAGCACCAAAAGGAAAAGGACAGTAACATCCCACAGGGGATCAGATACGTCGCTGTGAACCACTACAGCATATGATTTATTATAGACTATTACAGACTATACATGCAGAAATCGAAATTTCTAAAGATATATGTAGAGGCAATTGTTTAAGTCACTTAAAAATTGGCCTGTAGTTTCCTGTTTTTGTATGCTTATGCAAATAGTTATTGAGCAATTTTCATTAAAACATACATTTGGGCTTTAAATATGTATTAAAACGTGTAATTGAAAGTACAGATCACAATACTGTCCTCTGTTTTTTTTTTTTTTTTTGTAGGGGTGGACACAAGGTTAAAGTTTACCATAGAACCATCTTTGGGAAAGAATGGCTTCCAGCAGGTAGTTGAGCATATACATTTAAATTCGTTGGACCTCTATATTCTAAGCCCTGTCTCTTGTTGCTGTAGTGCCTTAATTCAATCGTGGGTGTGTGGTTTTGTGCCTGTTACAGTGGTATGATGCTCTCAAAGCTGTTGCCAGGCTTCCCACTGGCATTCCTAAGGAGTGGAGGAAAAGGGTATGTCCATTTCACCTTCGTAATTTTTCAGCTATAAGAAGATATTAAGTATGTATGTATGTTGGAAAATGCTCTCTTTAATATAAACTTTTTTCCGCCTGTGGTGTTGACTGTTAACCCTCCTGTCTAGGTGTGGCTTACACTGGCTGACCAGTATCTGCACAGCATTTCTATAGACTGGGACAAGACACTCCGCTTTGCTTTTAACGAGCGCAGTAACCCTGACGATGATTCCCTAGGCATCCAGATTGTCAAGGTAGCTGAGCAGATATCTGTGTATTTGCATGTTTAAGGAGTCAAATGTCCGCACTTGGAATTTGTAATTGGGTACGATATGTGACGCATGCACAATGATAAAGTGAATTAGAGTTCTCTTACCATTTTGTTTTTAAATCATAGGCGTATAAAGAATGGTCTCCTATGGTGAAAGAGTAGTTAGTGCTGTATATTTGCTTATGTCTGTGCGTCAACTCTGAGTCCGTCATGGAAAAAGGAACAGCTGTTTTCTCATCTTGTGTCCAGTAGAGCTCAATGATTCAACATAATGTTTGCCTCCAGGACAAAGTCCACCCCCTCCCTTTAAACCGTTTCATACACGCACATTCTCCTTTTTCTATTCTCTAATTCGACTATGAGGTTTGTGTGTCTCTCGTTCTTCCAGGACCTGCACAGGACTGGGTGCAGTTCCTACTCTGGTCAAGAGGGGGAGCAGGACCGGGTAGTGCTGAAGCGGGTGTTGTTGGCGTACGCACGCTGGAACAAGTCAGTAGGCTACTGCCAGGGCTTTAATGTGCTGGCTGCCCTCATCCTAGAGGTCACAGAGGGCAATGAGAGTGATGCACTCAAGGTACCAAGCCTGTAATGAGACCCTGCACAGACTGCAATACTGACAAACACTCAAACACACACATATCAATTGATGAACGTACTGTTTCCATTACTTGCATCACATTCGGTTATAAGTGAAAGTCCATGTAGCATACACAATACATCCAGTTAAGAAACGTTAATGTGTGGAGATCATATGCCTGTTTAAGTTTTAACCCTCTCTCTGTTTTTGAAGGTGATGATCTACCTGATAGACAAGGTGTTACCAGAGAGCTATTTTGCGAACAACCTGCGGGCTCTGTCAGTGGACATGGCTGTGTTCAGGGACCTACTGAGGCTCAAGCTGCCTCGCCTCTCACAGCACCTACACCATTTGCAGAAGGCTGCCAACCGTGAGGCTGGAGGTGTGTGCGTGTGCGTGCGCGTGCATGTGCATGTTACATATTATAGTTTAAGTCCTTGGACAATCATCTTAGGTTTCAGAAAAGCAGTGATGTTATAGTCGTAATAAAAGAGAAGTTTGTCGGGGAGATTTGATGCGTTTTCACTATTTGTGGGGTGTGGGGTGTGGGGTGTGTGGTGTGTGGGTTCCAGGCAGCTACGAGCCCCCGCTGACCAACGTGTTCACCATGCAGTGGTTCCTCACCATGTTTGCCACCTGTCTGCCTCCTCCCACTGTGCTGAAGATCTGGGACTCTGTTTTCTTCGAGGGCTCTGAGGTGCTGCTCAGGGTGGCTCTGGCCATCTGGGAAAGCCTTGGACAGTGAGTGGATCCTTGGGTTACCCAGTAGGACAAACACATGGTTCTCAGTTACTGTATAGTGCACCTGCTTCTAGGACTGAGGTATAAAACCAAAGTGGCGCTGTTGTAGTTAACCATCTGCTGTGGCACACTGGTTCTGACCAGTGAAGGAAAACCTGTTTCGTTAATCTCTGAATGGACAGTCAACATATTTGTCTCTGTCCTGATTGTGCAGGAGGATTGTGCATTGTCCGACAGCTGATGAGTTCTACAGCACCATGGGCTGCCTCACCCAGGAAATGCTGGAGCACAGCCTCATAGACCCTACTGATCTCATGCAGGTAAAACGTGCCGCGTCTAACTTTCTGTAACATTTCTTTTCCACTAGGAAATTGCATTTTTCCCCAGGTAAAGAAGGTTGAGTGCATATAACATAGTCTGAAATGTAGTCTTATCCACATGGTAAGTATTGAGCTCTTCCTCTCTCTCCCTCTTCAGGAGGTGTACTCTATGGCAGCATTTCCCTTCCCCCAACTGGCTGAGCTCAGAGAGAAGTATACCTACAACATCACACCCTTCCCCACCTCGGTCAAGACCAACGGCAGGTCAGTTAACAAAAGCAAAAAGCACTGTACGATCCAAACAATTCAGTCGAAAGTTATTTACTGTTCTAAGGCATACTACATATAATGGTATACCATTTGAATATAATGCTTAGAGCTGCAAGGCTACCATATAGGACATTATCTTATGATATTTTATTTATATGTAGTAATTTACAGTAGTATCAATCTATGCTGAACAGGATAATTCATCGAAGTGCACATGCAAATAGGCGATGGAAATGTGGCCTAATCTTTTGCTACTGGCTGAGGAGCCACTACAGGGCATTTGAATGAAAGCACTGTGTTAACCCAGGCTAGTGAACCTGAGTGAGGCACCGTGTTTCCGAACAGCTTGTTAAACACCGGCTAGTATTACAGAAGCGCTGTGCTACAGGAGTTGCAGGACTCAGCTCCTTTTCATACAAAGGATAGGTTTCTCTTATTTGTTTTGCTTTTCTTTGGAGAGGGAGACAAAGGATCATCGGCACACTGTACTCCCCGATCCTCAGCCACTAATGTTCAAACCAATCTATCAGATTGAAATAAATACATTTTGATGTTGCCTTCCTTAAATTATAAGTTTTAAGTATTATAAGTTTATATAAGTTATAATGATTTGTATGTGTTCTGGTGTGTGACCACTAAGGCTAAAGCAGTGCTGCACCATTAACGATGATGATTTTATCAACATGCATTTTGCAGTGGCAGCTTAGGCGGCTGGGATAGTGATGATGATGCTGACATGGATGATGAAGACACCATGGTTACAGCCCTAGGCTGTCTGGGGCCTCTTGGGGGACTACTGGCGCCAGAGCTGCAGAGATACCAGAAACACCTCAAAGGTCAGTCGCCAACTGGAAACTAAATGGATGGCTCTGTGTCAATAGATAGCTGCAGTGTATGGCGGGTGCTGTTCCAAAGCGGACAGTGTGAGAAAGGGAGACTTAGCCCATTTTCCTATTGGTTGTCCTCAACCCACGTCCATTTCCTTCCCCGTGTACCGTGTATCCTTTCTGCAACACAGGTTCCCACACCAAGAGGCCTTCCACTTCAAGGTCTCAACTTCTTAAAAAAATGTTTTAGCGTTCTATTGAGTACTTGGCCGTCATTTAGTGTTCAGATCAACCATAAAGTCCAATGAAGACACTGTGTCTGCCCAGGCTGATTCCATGTGGGTGGCCAGGTTCTGATGCCGTGTGCTGCCTATGTCTCAAAACTGCTTTTCTTTAGGAAGATAAGGAAAAGGGGAGGGGAAGAGTAAAATGGGCTTTTAAAAAGAAAAAAAAAAAGAGTATTTCATTGTGCACTTCTGTTTCATTTTTGATTGCAATACTAATCTTTGCCATGACTCATCTCCTTTCTTTTTTGCACTTTCAATCTCTCCCGTCAAACCCCTGTTCTTCCTCCGCCTGCTCGCTCTCTCCTCGGCTTATCCCCCTCCAGATCAGCGTGGCGAGCAGGGTAACATTGGGGAGCTGAGCCCCGGAGCGGTGGGTGCGGTGGGGCTGGGGGGGAGCAGCAAAGCAGACCACCAGGCGGCCATCAACAGCATGATGGACGAGCGAATGAGCACCGACATCAACGCCCTGAAGAAGCAGTACTCTCGCATCAAGAGACGCCAGCAGCAACAAGCCACGCAGCTCTACATTCGCACAGGTATGTGAACACACGCGTTCGGAGAGATTTTCTCTGAGTCCTACACACAAAGATACACATACAACACTAACAACACTCTTAAGATCTGTTGCCAGGACCAGGGCCAGGAATGACTACAATCCCAGGGGTTCCTCAGGACCCCCCTCCAAAGTCTGACAATGGTACTGACCCAATCTAAAACCCTGCCAAAGTTAATCCAACAAGCTGTATCAAATATATAATGTGTCTTGAGCGGATTGTGTTAATGCTCTAAAACGGATGATGGGGTCTGATTTGTGGTGAGCTGGTGCTGGTGATTGGGGTCGCACTGTGTCTCTCTAGCTTGCCAATCAGGTGGATATGAAGTGGCCTATATACGCTGCCCATAATGTCACTGCTATGGAGCAGTGTGCGAGAGGACCTGATGGTTCCTGACTTTCTTTTGATTCCTTTTGGGCCTGTGGCTGCTCCTCTTCTCTGATAAAACCAAATGTAGAGTGAACTTGTGTAGCAGATTTACTGATTTACATTGGATTTGCTTTCGTTGGCTTCTTTTCTCCCCGCAACTCACAGAGAACAGTCTGTATCTGTGGTAATCACTTCTCATGGGCAAATCTCTTTAAACCACCACAATCAGCTTTTTATGATGTAACACTGTTTACCGTAATAACACGATTCTGAGGCTTAAGAAGTCACTGACATGAAAGGAGGGTCAGTTTGCAGAAATTGTACGTGATGAAATCGATCGATTCACAAAAGAAGCTGTATTGTTTCTCTAACTTACAAATCGGATGTGTGGATGTGTGTGTGTGTGTGTGTGTGTGTGTGTGTGTGTGTGTGCGTGTGTGCGTCCTCCCCAGATAAATGCCCGGCCACCAGTGTCCTTGCCTCCCAGCTCAACCCGTCCACCCCTGTGGTCAACCACCTACTCTTGGGACGTAGACCCTGGGGAGGACCTAGAGGCTCCAGGCCTGGCCCCACACGGAGCACCGCCACAGGGCTACGACCCTCTCCCCTGCCCCAGAGGCTGGGCTCTCCGCTACGGGCCCCGACTGGCTCTTACCAGACAGGCTCCCCCTGGCGTTCCCATGTCCGGGCCCACCGCAGGAACGTGGCTCGGGCTCGGGTCCAGCTGGGCTTTGGGGACTCTGAGGAGATGGAGGATGAAGACGATAAAGATGAAGGATCCCCAAGCAAAACAGAAGTGCTGCTTGAAGGAGAGGAAGAGGAAAGCGGAGTCAGGAAGGAGGACGCAGAGGGTAAGGCTGAGGAGGAGGATGAAGAGGAGGAGGAGGAAAACGAGGATAACAAGGAAGAAGTCATGCAGAATGAGGAAAGTGGTTGTCCTCCAGTATCTTCCTCCCTCCAGGACTCCTGTGGAAGGTCAGTAGCAGGAGAGGAGATCCAGCAGGTAGAAGAGGGACTAGCCTCCCTGGAGCTACAGACTGGCTCAGAGCCTGCCTCTCCCACTAACGGTGACCCAGACAGGGGGGCTGCCTCCTGCTCCTCCCTGGGCCCAGTTCCAGAACCCACAGTCCCTGTCCTGCCTCCCCTTTCACCCTCGGCCCAATGCAGGGAGTCGGGCTCCTCCAGCTCGGAGAGCTACGTGGGCTCCGTCAAGCGCTCTCCCTCCACCCCAGCCACACTCTCCACCTCCTCCTCCACCCTCCACATCCCGGCATCCCCATCCTCCTCCAGCCTCACCTCCACCGCCTCCACCCCCAGCACGCCCGCGGAACCCTTCAGGCCTCAGCAGGCCAAGTTCTCCCCCTTCCCCAGTGTCAAGCAGCCCCGAAAGTCAACCGCCGCTAGGAACCTGGGGCTGTACGGCCCCACGGCCCGCACACCCACCGTCCATTTCCCCCAGCTCAGCCGTAACCTCAACCCTAGTACCAACGCTGCCACCACCAGGAGGCGCTGACAAACACCGCAGCCTGGGGACTATTGTTGCACCTGACTGATTGTGTAAGAGCCTGTAGTTTTGGTCTTTATAAGGTGGCCTAGAGATTAAGGCTTGGGCTGGTCTTCCTAGTGAGAAGCAAAGGCTCTATTTGTAAGAGCGTGGATGATAATCAGTTTGAGACACCATGTTCCACCTACATGTCTTTGTGCCAGAGTGGGCATGTGTCTGTGTGTGAGAACAAAGTCTGGGAATGTTTCTACCGAATGGTTACATGAGATACATTAGACAAGAACATAGCCACTTATGTTTAGTACAGGATACATGATGTCAGTGTGTTGTCTGTGCATTTGCTTAAGAGGATCGAATTCCACACATGGTTTTGTCAAAGCACTCTGTTGCGTGGGTACTTATCCAACCTGTTACTCAGCTATGGTAGTAAAGACAAAGGCAAAAGGAGACTATGAATTGAACCAAGACGCTACTAGTATTAATGTGATTTATAAGATAGGACAGATTAAAGTGTATTGTTCAATCATGATGCGTTTCAACGTCACTAGAAGTTATAGACTTGCTAAAAATATTCTCCAAATTTATAAAGGTTCACAAATTTGTGCCTCACTTCTGGTAAGCTGATTTATAGCCTACACCAATCAGATTGAATGGACAGGAAAGCAGTTTATTTCACTCTTCTATCAAAACACAGTAGACCAACCATACTGTCCTTGTCATTCTGAACCAAGTGTAGGAAGCATGAGGGAAATTGTCAAAGCTATTATTCTCCCTGCTTTGTGCTGGTTTGTGTTACTGAAGATGACATTGTTACAAAGTTGTAATGTTGCAGTGCATTTCCACATCTGTCCTGTGCATAACCTTATTCGATACGTAGATCAACCTGGAGCAACCCTTTTTTAATGTGTTGCCATTTCTGCCATTTCACAAAAAATGTTTGGCTGTTACTTTGTTTATCCTCCTCTATGGATGACTCTGTATGTGAGTGCACTGCTATTTGTTAAGTTAACAATGTGTCGAAAGATTAAACATGCCAAACGTTCCCTTAAAACCCCCAGAATAGGGGACAACACTCCAAATAAATAAGACATGTAACAAAAATGAATGGCTGTTTTCTATGCAAGTTTGAATGTATAACTGAAACAAAAGGTTATTGAATTTGATAGCTAAACATTCATGTTGGTTTGGGTTATGTTTTGCAACAAATCCCACCCAACCCTTATCACCACATGGAGGGATGATTTGTTTTGGAGCCTCTATATTTTACAGTCATGTGATGTGCTGAAGAATGTGGTAATGCTTGCCTGATATGGGGTGAAAAAAAAAGTCCCTGAAAGCATATGTTAAAGGATGCCAACATTTTAAGAGTGTGTGCAGAAGTTGTGAATGTGGGTATAATATTAGGTTAAAAGGGTTTACTTTTTATTCTTTTCACACCTAAACACACCTGTTTTACCTTAGCTTTCTGCTGACATGCACACTGATGTAGGATATTGCCCAGAAACTTTGATTTGATTCTATGTGTTCTATATATTTTCATAAGAGAACCAAACACTTGATCACGTGCCTAAACAGTGTTTAGTAAACCTGAGTGACATGCATATACTGTAAATCACAAAGATTAAAAAAAAGTTCAATGATTGATGAAATAAAACTTCATAGTCACCTTTGTGGAAGGTTTTCACCGTATATGGTGTTGGTGTGTAAAGTTGGGTATGTCCAAGCAAACCAAATGTAGCAAAAATAAAGAGCATGATGACAGCAATCTAAACTTTTCTTTCAAGAAACAGCTATTGCATATTTTCTCAATTTCAAAAATGCCAAATTGTGTCATATAGAAAGTGAAATAATTCATATTTTTGCGCATTTCCTTTTAGGTTAGGCAAGCCTGTAAAACATTGGATCTTTGTTAGTGATTGTCTTTTTGTTTGCATGCAAAGAAACGCCCAAATTTAGACACTAGGTGGCGTGGTATGTCCTGCAATTGGAGAAGTACCAACTAATGGTTGTTGTTTGCCAAATAAGCACCTCTGGAAAGAAGTTGATATACTGTTGGTAGCCCATATCCTATCTCTCAAATGTTACTGTTACAAAGTTACTATATTAAATTATCTTTAAAAATACGTTCTTGAATAAATGGTCACTGTAACGGTAAATCGTGGTAACAGTAGGTGTGGTTATTTGCAGATTTCTTGCATGCCCAGTAGTTTACCAATGCCAAACCCCATCAGATAACTCATGCAAAAAGCTCCAGAAAAAACTATAATGGGCCATTTTATATCATGAAATAAAAAAACATAATTAACACTAGCTAGGCTACAGTATACAAGTAAACAAGCATGTATAGCTAATATGAGTGCAAGTAAAGCATGCAAAGTACAACACCATCGAATGTTACATGATGGAGTGCTCAATCTTTGTGAGAACTGCAACACGGCTTGTTGTTCTAAACTACTCCCTTTCATCTCTCCTCTGTGGAGGTCGGATGACGAGAGAAAATTACTGTCTCTCCAGTATCCTGACATACAGGGTGGTTCTGGATCAGTTTTCAGCAATAAAAAGACAGAAATGGCTCCTGGGAACCAGGACTCTTTACAGGGGTCCTGGCCTGCTAGAAGCTTACTGTAAGTCTGCCCACTCCAGAGATCAGACAAGAGCAATGACAAGGGCATCAAAGGCCCATGGGAGAGTTGTTTCTGTGCTTTTCTCACAAGCTTGTACAGTATTTCTATGAGTTGCTGGAGCCCATACTTGTATGGGCATTTGTAACACAACCAAAGTACTGTATGATGGGGCGTTCTGAGAGGAAGACAGAGAACAGAGCAATAGACAAACAGCATAGCCTGCAGTGGACATTTCTGGAGGGGAAACTATTTTCTATGAAGAGAAACACATCTGACTAGTCATTATGATTACATAATACGTATCCTTTTCTTTGCGCCCTTACTACATTATGGTACAAGGCCCAGATTATACTGAGCGCCCAGGGTAAACCCAACCACAGAGGACCTTCAGGCACTGCAGATCTGCTGAACCCTCTCCAGGCAAGCTGATCTGTCTGTGAGTCTGTCTATTTTGTAATTCCCGATCCCATGCGTTTTACCTTCAAGTGAACTACAGTTTTATAATCCGTCCCAAACAGAGGCTCTGATACAGTGTCACCATCACATGGTGGCCCTTGTGTGTGTGGATAAAAGTTATATCCTTTGGGCTTACAGAACACGTGGCACAGTGTGTTTCAGGGCCCAGGGGTTGGTGAGTCTCGCTGTTCAGGGCATCATCTCTTCATCTTTCCTTTCATTTATCAACAATTGCTGTGACTAGCATCATTACTCAACTATTTCAAAACTATTTCAGTGTTAACCAGTGGGGATGCAGGGGGTGCGGTATCAAAAAGAAGATTCAATTCTATCAAGCGACTTGCTTTTCTATTACTTATGACATCATATAAGCTTTAAGCACATGGATCCAGTTAAGGCCTCCTCTCAGTTTCCACGTTTAAGCATACACTTTAATACATAGCACAGTATTCTATACTACATATATACAGTATATGTATATTTATATATATATATATATATATATATATATATATATACTGTATATATATATATATATAT
>JAVQIZ010182245.1:0-32941 GCA_036023535.2 Galaxias brevipinnis
ATGTCTCTCTAACCCCTTATCCTAGCCCTCCCCCTCCCCCCCCCTTTCTCTCTCGCTCTCTGTCTCTCTCTGTCTCTCTCTCCGTCTGATTAAGTGCGTGTTGGAGCAGAGGCAGCACATGGGGCCTTCAGAGACCTCTGCAGCGACTGGAAGGAAGGTCAGGGGTCAGCCTGTGAAAACATTCCCAGGGTGCACCGCACCTCCCCCAGCCGCGCTCCATGCCAGCAGCTTCCCTGAACTCAGCTCAGCCGAGAGCGTGAGGAAGGAGGGAGGGGGAGACTGGGTGTACACAGAGAAGCTCACTCCGTCTGCTCCACCTCGGTCTTCTACAGTGACAAAGCAGGCAGATTTCAATTCACATAGTTCTCATGTGATCTATGGGTAGTTTGAGTTTACAAGCTAAACAGCAACGTAAACAGGGACTACACTACATACATTAGGACCCTGGTATCAACTTCCACACTATTGTTCTCTTATTCTTAATACACAGCACTTCCGTCATTAACAGCCACACAAAAAAAAACATACTAACACACACACACACACACACACACACAAACTTTCACACACTTGTGTAATTAGGTCCCATGTGGCTTCACATATGGACAACAAGTGATGTTTGATTTTGGTGAATAGGATGCCTCCTGCCTCCATGGACATTATGGTAAGAAAGCACGTTAGAACAGATATAGAAACAACCGATAACTGGTCAGAACCAGGGGCCCTTGTCTGTACGTTCTGCCAAACCATCTGTACAGTCAGACAACTACTCAACAAGTCAGGTAGCCATCCAGTCACTCAATCAATCAGTCAGTCAGTTAGCCCTGCAGTCAGTCAGTCAGTCAGTCAGTGAATCAGTCAGTGAGTCAGCCCTGCAGTCAGTCAGTCAGTCAGTCAGTCAGTCAGTCAGTTAGCCCTGCAGTCAGTCAGTCAGTCAATCAGTCAGTCAGTTAGCCCTGCAGTCAGTTAGTAAGTCAGTCAGTCAGTTAGCCCTGTAGTCAGTCAGTTAGTCAATCAGTCAGTCAGTTAGCCTTGCAGTCAGTCAGTCAGTCAATTGGTTAGCCCCCCAGTCAGTCAGTTAGTTAGCCCTCCTGTCAGTCAGTCAGTCAGTCAGTCAGTCAGTCTCTCAACCAGTCAGCTAGACAACCTATCATCAATTAAGTTAGATAGCCATCAGTGAATCACCTGCTCAGTCAGCCAGCCAGCTCGCCAGCCAATCAGTCAGTCAGTCAGTCAGTCTTTCAGTCAGCCAGTCTTTCAGTAAGTTAGTTATTGGGTCAGCAACCCAGCCAGTCAGTCAGTAAGTTAGTTATTCGGTCAGTAACCCAGTCAGTCTTTCAGTAAGTTAGTTATTGGGTCAGTAACCCAGCAAGTCAGTCAGTAAGTTAGTTATTGGGTCAGCAATCCAGCCAGTCAGTCAGTAAGTTAGTTATTGGGTCAGTAACCCAGCCAGTCAGTCAGTAAGTTAGTTATCCAGTCAGTAACCCAGTCAGTCAGTCTTTTAGTTATTGGGTCAGTAACCCAGCCAGTTGGTGGGTCAGTCAGCCAGTCAGTCAGTAACACAGTCAGTCAGTCAGTCAGTCAGTCAGTAACCCAGTCAGTCAGTCAGTCAGTCAATCAGTTACCCAGCCAGTTGGTGGGTCAGTCAGTCAGTCAGTCAGTCAGTAACCCAGTCAGACAGTCAGTCAGTCAGTTAGTCAGTCAGTCAGTCAGTAACCCAGTCAGTCAGTCAGTTAGTCAGTCAGTCAGTCAGTCAGTCAGTCAGTACCCCAGCCAGTCAGTCAGTCAGTCAGTCAGTTAGTCAGTCAGTCAGTCAGTAACCCAGTCAGTCAGTCAGTTAGTCAGTCAGTCAGTCAGTAACCCAGCCAGTTGGTGGGTCAGTCAGTAAGTCAGCCAGTCAGTCAGTAACGCAGTCAGTCAGTCAGTAACCCAGTCAGTCAGTCAGTCAGTCAATCAGTTAATCAGTTACCCAGCCAGTTGGTGGGTCAGTCAGTCAGTCAGTCAGTCAGTCAGTCAGTCAGTAACCCAGTCAGTCAGTCAGTCAGTCAGTCAGTCAGTTAGTCAGTCAGTCAGTCAGTAACCCAGTCAGTCAGTCAGTCAGTCAGTCAGCACTACCAGATGAACAATACCGGTCTGCCTTCCTGACCTCCTAGTCTGGGGTTCCTACAGACATACAATGGCTGCCTTAATTCCCCAGCCTCCATTCCCAGCACCGCGTCCCTCACCAATGGTGCCCATTCAGAAGTGTGGGCCCTCCATGGTGCCCATTGAAAGGGCAGCACAAAGCCTGCAGTGTGGAGGCTCTGCTCTCTGACACCACCCCACTACAACGCTCCTGTGCCAGCCTTCCCTGCTTCGCTCTCTGTCCGTCCGTCCGGCCGTTGGTGTACGCCAGAGAAAGTTTGTGTGTTGCTGTCAGGGCGACCAATATATCCCTGCCATGCCAGGAGCAGTCGGCCCTGGGTCAGCCACTGAACCAGGTCATGGCTCAGTTTGCACAACTCACTCCCCAGAAACTATCATTTTCCTTCATACTTTAGAGTAGATCAAAATTAGGCATATATCTTTGAATGAGTCAAGTGGTTCGTTGAGTGACCTTGGTGTGTTAGCGCCACATCATAACACACATCATTTGGCCTCTGACCCCCCTCACCCCTGACCTTTCACCTCTAACCCCGCATGACCTAGAATGTTCCTCTCAAGAGTGAACACACATTCTGCTGTAGGTCCAAGGCATTTCTGTCTGCAGTGACTGACTGCCATACACAGTGTGTACATGTTTAATATTTTAAGAATTAAATAAATCATTTTGGTACATGCCCACAGGGTATGGTCAAGTGCAATGCACATATACATAAGATTGTGAAGTGATTCAACCGCAAGCCCCCCGAGCCTACAAACAGTGAGTGGAATGCACAGACAGTACACTGGCGTAGAGCAGAGTCTCCAAGAACACACTGTCCCTGTCTCTCCAGTGCTCTCATTATCACCACATTACATTAGGGCTATGTGAGGAGCAGGGAGCCCTCTGTTAAGTTCCCTCCAGGAAGTTCTCTGCTCGCCACGGCTCCGCACACTCCGCACGCTTTTCTTTGAATGGGAAAAAATATTGTCTAGGACTAAATTGCCTCGATAAATGTCTGGGGTTTCAGTAGAACAGATTACAGAGGAGACGGACATTTTGGGTGCTTGTCTTTATAGATGTAGTAGAAGTCTGCAGCTACGCCATAGCGCATCCTAGCCCTGATTCATGTCATGATGGGTGGGATATGAAGGGGATTGTACTTGATGTTGCTGTACCACATTTAGGACTACAGTTTCTGTTTATGGAACTACTGAGCACAAACAGCAATGTGCAGTGCATAATCTTATAAACTAAAGACTGTAATCACTTCATATGTAGGGAAACTAACTGTGACTTTAAAAACGGAGCATTTATATTCACAGACAAAGTAGAAAAATAAATGCTCACGTCACATCATAGATCATTGACTCTACTTTCTAAACACATTCTATAGACTTCTCTGCTGCTCGGGAACTTTAGCTGTGTGCCATTATCTTAGTTCAGCGATGTGAGTGACCTCACTTCAGAGACGAGGGGGTCAAGTGCGATGGGTGACACAACAGGAAGTGCAGCGACGGCAAAAAAAAAACCTGAGGAAGAATGGGATTCCAGGGCAGAACGCAAACCAGCTGGCAGGAAACAGCACTTTTATAATTCTTTGAACTTTGATTTCCTCTCAAAGGAAGTGCCCTCGCTGTGCTTTCTCTGGCCAGCTATCTCTGGGCTCAGAGCTGTGCCTGTGTCAGACTCCAGGACTAGGTTACACACTCAACATCCCTGTCAGCCATACAAACAAACTCTGCCTCACTCCATGAGAATGAAACATCTAAACTGCCTGCCCGCCATGTACAATACACCATCTGTCTGACTTCAACTATGGCGCTTATGAGAAAACCCTCAGAGGTTTTCACTTTTATATGACATGATAATATACTGTATATATATATATGTATATATACATACTGTATATATTTATATATGTATACACATACTGTATATATTTATATATGAAATGATACACTAGAAAGAAAGAATGGAAAATTAAGTCAAGTGTACTCCATTACATGAACACAAAAAGCCAACTGAGCTGGAATATCCCGATCAGCAGGGTTAAGTGAGTCAATCTGTACAGCACCTAGGCAGTGGAGCCGTGTCTGGCCAGCTCCTTTGCTCTGTATATAGTCGGTCTAATTACAGTACACACATGCATTTCTAGTTCTCCATCTGGAACAGGCCTTATGGGACTGCCTCCTCCTACCTGTTTAAAGCTCCTCTGTAGCCTGATGTACAACACAACAGGCTGCTCTGCCTGTTTAATGCTCTTCTGTAGCCTGATGTACAACACAACAGGCTGCTCTGCCTGTTTAATGCTCCTCTGTAGCCTGATGTACAACACAACAGGCTGCTCTGCCAGTCCAGGGTCCCTCGCTGCCTTGGCCAGCTAAACATTATCTTTACCAACACAGAGTTATGAAATGTGTAGCCAACATAAACTACATGGAGCATATGAAGATGCAACTCAAACTGAGGAGGACTGAACTGTGGCGTGTTGGAGGTTATGGCAACAAAGGGGCCTGAGCCCAGATTGAATGAAGGTCTTTATTATTGTAGCCACACACTCCAGGAAATTGGGTGTGCCCACACAGGGATCAGAACGAATTGTTTTTCGACGGTGAAACGACAGCACACGGTTAAGAGTGATGCAATAACTCGCTGAATATATAAACCGCATGTGCAATTACATGTAATGTGCATTTAACAATGCACAAGCCTCCCCACTCCTCCTTCACCACACAACAAAAACAAACCAAATCATTAAAACAAAGTGCTTGGAGCAATCATCCCAGCACAACCACTTCAACCAAATTGGAAGAGAAACTGTGGCTATGTCCAACAGTGAAATCTATAATTGTAGCATTTTAAAAAGCGTAAAACGTTTTTCTGATGGTGTTTACTCGGGTATACCAACAAGTCTGCCAATAATGGCAGCATTAAGGTCTTTAAAGGCTTCTCCCCCAAACCAAATAGAAAGCAAACAGTGTATCTGAGCAACAGGCTGGCGGGCTGAGCGCCCAGGCTGCTGTGAACCCCTTGCCTTCCAGGCGTGGGTCTCCCTGTTGACACTGTAGTGGCAGATCAGAGAGACCATTTGTCACAATAGCAAGATAAACTGCTGCACTTTGCAACTTTTAATGATGAGAGGTGGCGTGTCAATAGCACTGGCACAGCATATGGCCTCTAGTTAGTCAACACTCGGGTGTGTAGAGGGAACCAGAGGAATGCTGGGTAAGAGAAATAGTGGCCGGGCTGCTTTGAATGATAACCCACCTCAGCAAAATATCAAGCACTTCAACAACGTGGTAATAAGTCCAAAGTAAGAACCATGAGAACGCCCCAGCTTGCTTTGTTTCTCACTGCTGGAGTACCAAGGCCACTCTGGCAGGAAGAGAGCAGATCGACATTTAACTTCAGGGCTGCCATTCCCACTGTTGAAAGACAATTTGAACGCAACCTGGGTCTCCTTCATATGAACAGACAGTTTGAATGCAGCCTGGGCCTCCTTCATGTGAACAGACAGTTTGAACGCAGCCTGGGCCTCCTTCATGTGAAAGCTTATTGACCCCACCACACAGATACCCCCTGACTGTAAACAACAACAGCCTAAAGTTATTTTTAGACACGTGGAGCCGACCACAAATCTGCAAAGAATTCAACGAGAGAAAGTAACTTAACAGGGCTATATATACATATATATATATATGTATATATGTATATGCACATACATGCTTCTGCCATGATTACAATTTGAACAAAAGGCGCATTTTCTGGGTGACATAAAGAGGGTTCTGTTTGCAGATCAATGGGCCTCATGTGTTTCTGTTCTCCACAGTAGAGGCTGGGTGGGATGGTGTGCACAGGCCCTCTCCTTTCTGTCCCTCACTCGCTCCTTCAGATCTGTCTAAACATCTGCTGCCTTCACTGATGAATAAGGCACAGTATTTGTTGATGCTTTTTGCACGAGCTTCTAATAGGACAGTGGCAGATATCTAATGGGTTTCAAGGGCCACTGAAAAGATAAACGAGGAGGAAAGATTGATACATGGACTATTGCTGTTCTGGACATTATTTTGTATTAAACTGATTATCAACGTCCTGTATTTCAACATTTATTCAACATTTTAGTACAGATTAATTAAATACAGGCCAAATTAAATGTTGAAGTGCCCTGATTGAGATTCAATTAGAGGGGTGTTGCGGACTTAGGGTTCCCGTAGCACCCACACCCACCCACACACGCACACACACACACACACACACACACACACACACACGCACACACACACACAGCTACAGCTCTTCCAGCCCCACAAACCTTAATCCAACTAGCGGGAAATAACATAAATCATTGTATCATTGACCTTACTGAAAACAGTTTTTGCCACAAAACGAAAGCATTAACGTAAAAGACATGTTGGCCGAGAGCCCACACAGCGCTGTGGATCGGGCCATGACAGGGGGGGCCACCTCATTTTCCCAATACAAGACAGTTTACATAACACTTGTGTCCCCTGACAGGGAGTGTTGGCAGTTTGGTTGGACTGGGCCGAACAGCTGCTGCCAGGGACTGGGGCATGGAGGCCTCTCCCCTGGCTAGGGCCTGTGGTCTGCCCCGTGGCTCACCCAGAGGACCCAGAGGATCACACCTTTGAACATGGCTGTTTTCATCATTTGCACCAGGTATGGGGAGAGTGCATATTGAATAGGTTGGTTTCTAAGTCCAACAACTAGTAGAAGAGGTGTTTCAAAACATGCCCACAAATCATGAGGCAAGTCTCCATACATTTCCGCGTGAGCTAGCTCACACAATGACAGGCCAAAATGGAGAGAGGTACAGATATACGTTTGGACAGAGAAAAAGGACTTGGATGATTGATATCTACACCTAAAGCAGGGATTGGCAATGCAAGGGGCTTTCGCACTTCCAATCCTACCCCTAACAAAGTCCTCAGGAAGATTGAACTATTTCAATTGAAAGTGTTTGATCAGAATCAAAAATCAATAAACCCCAGTAGGAGGGAGAGAAAGAGAGTTCCTGCCGTGATTCTTCATGCTGGCCCGGCATCACAGAACCAGCAGCCCTCTGTGAAGTCAGATCTCTGTGTTTACATTGGCAGGCAGTCCTCTGGACTGGCCTCTCCCTCAGCAGGGACTCGCTTGATCCCCAAATCAGTTTCCAATCCCAGGGCCGGCAGAGCGCCGAAACTCCCCGGGGCCCTTCATGGATTACGGCGTCTCATGATGATAGCGCCTGCTATGGAAAACATGGCTCATCCAGTGGGGACACAGGGTGCGCCTGCAGAGGGGGAGATGGAGAGCACTGACGGGTGACGAGCACGGTGGCTGATGCTCTGCACGCCCAGTGGAGTGTAACCGTGTGGAGGTGGAGCCCTGGAGAGGCCGAGGGCTAGGCCCTTTAAACAGGGCTGAACTGAGGAGGTGTGGAGGCTGTCTGGAGCCTGTCTCCACTTTTTCTGTGTTTCCGTTGGCAGTTTAACGAACAGCTGAAATGTTAACCAGAAGAAGGCAGGCTAACTAATGTGAACAACGCCTCTGTGTGCTTGCAGCTCTGTGGCGAGATAGCTGCCTATTATCAGGGGATCAAGTCTTGATGAAAAAAAAGTTTAGCTGTCAATTGAAGTACGTGTGAAACACTGACCTAATGATTAATAGTTTAAAGATTCAACAGGACAGAGGGCACTTATAGATTCACTCTATTGTCCAAATGAACCTCGTCAGCTCTCACACCAAACATGAACTACAAATGAAGAAGCTATGACTGATGCTTTTCTACAGTACGCTGAACTTTCAACCCCTGTAAGGGAATATGCAGAGGGGCAAAATGAAGATAACACAATTCGTTTTATAATTGTGAATAGATGATATAGTTCAAAGATGATTCACATTTCTCTCTCACACACATGTGAGCTGAAATGTGGGCAGAGGAATGATACTTATTGAGCGGGCAGGTCTTTAGACAGAGCCCAGGGGAGTCGTCCTCACACGTCATAAAGGGAGCCAACACATTCTAATCACACATCTGTTCCTCCTTACCATTCCATGCACTGAGGCACACTAGCATTAGCTAGCTCCTCGGCCAGATAGGAGGGGTCGCGGGACCAGGGGTGTGTGTGGGCGAGGGGTGTGTGTGGGCGAGGGGGAGTAGTTGTTGTCACCACGCACTATTAACAATAACAGCTCCACTCCACTTCCATCATTCAGAGAAAACTCAAGATAGTTCCTCTGTTTGGAAACCTCAGCCCAGATCATGCAGTCTGCTTTGACGATATATCATACATTTAAAAAAAAAAAGCTGAATGTGAGAACCAACGCAGGTCTTTGCCGGTCCATTGCCTCATCCTCTAGTCTTCCCTATTTCCCTGTTTCAAGGATATCTGTACATTTGTAAAAAAAAAAAAAATAACAATATATTTTGATAAAGATCAAGTGAAAGACTATCTTAATCAAAGAAAACCAAAGTGAACCGGTCTGATAACCTAATACAGTTGTGTTTGTGAATAGATCCCTGCAGCTTGGGCCCCATTGGTCACACTTCAACTTGCATGGGATCTCACAGCTGAAGCTGGCTGATTCACCATGGATATGCTTGTTTGCCTCTCAGCAGAGCCTGCGTCATTGTAAAGCTGGGAGATTAGAAACTGGGATGGGAAAATTATAAACAAATTACATGTATTAAACGAGACAAAACATTATCTGAACATTACGACTTTTGGAATCTGTGTAGTTCCATGTTCACAAATCCAAAAATGGATTTCCAAAGTAGTACATGTTATCTACAAGACCATATCATGACTGATGTCCTATCTGTAACCCTCTGACACACACACGCACACACACACACACACAAACTGGTTTGTCTTTAAATTTCACTATGATCCTTCACATATTCTTTCGGGAAGAGATACATGGAAATAGTATCTCATAGTGACACACCGTTTTCACTTAAGAAGAAGATTCTGGTATGTAAGGTTCTTTGGATGTTCCTCTCAAAGTGAACACACACACACACACACACACACACACACACACACACACACACACACACACACAAACACACACATGACTGCAGTAGACAGTGGTCTGACTGTCTGACAAGTAGGTCAGAACAGGGCCAGGCAGAGAGAGTCTGAGAAAGACAGGAGAGAGATGGAAGGAGAGTGAGAGACAGAGAGAGAGCAAAAGCAAGTGAGTTTTGCAAAATATGAAAAGGAATGCAATAAACCCAGTTGCTGATTTGACACCAGCAGATACCAAAATCAGTGGACAAAGCACTACGTATCTATTGCAGAAAGGGGGCATTCCCCCAGTAGCTTGCCATTTCATCTCAGTTAAATTTGTCAGTAAAATATAACAGTTGTATAGGTAATATCATAACAAAATACTAACAAGGTATATCTTACTCTTTGTTCTCAATGTAATAATACTATACTATGAAATCATATTGACTGCACTGTACATACAGTATGCATTGTTGGAGCTGTTGAGTCTCACCTGAGGGCAATCTTTGATGTAGTGGCCCTTGTTGAAGCATAGGTGGCACAGGTAGTTGGGGGGCGGTCTCTTGCTGGGTTTACGCGGTTCTGATGAAAGGGAGAGGTCTGAGAAATGGTCCGTCAGGGAGTGGAGTCCATCTACGATGTTGTTGAGAGAGCCATACGGTGACACATTTTTGTACGCGTTGTTATTTAAGGCCTAGAGAGCAGAAAAGACACATCATTAGAACGGCATATGAGCCAGCAATGTGCCTAGAAAAGGGACGATGTAACTTGTTTACATATTTAAGGGTTGTCATCAGAAGGTTAACACACTCGTCACATACAGGCAAAACAGGTCAATAGCAAATTTCACAAAGACACATCTTCACTAAATGCATCTGCGAAATGCAAACATAAAAAACACTGTTTGGACAGTAGTACCACCAGTAAAACACTGTTTGGACAGTAGTACCACCAGTAATAAAAATAAATAAATACATCAAATCTGATTTCAACGATCTCTGATTGTTGGGTTGGATCACCAGTCTCCTTTGGCTGGCACGCCCCCAGTCACTGTGAGGGAGGGCTGCATGACATCACTGTGAGAGAGTGCTACATGACATCACTGTGAGGGAGGGCTGCATGACATCACTGTGAGGGAGTGCTGCATGACATCACTGTGAGAGAGTGCTGCATGACATCACTGTGAGGGAGGGCTGCATGACATCACTGTGAGAGAGTGCTGCATGACATCACTGTGAGAGAGTGCTGCATGACATCACTGTGAGAGAGTGCTGCGTGACATCACTGTGAGAGAGTGCTGCATGACATCCCTGTGAGGGAGTGCTGTATGACATCACTGTGAGAGAGTGCTGCATGACATCACTGTGAGGGAGGGCAGCATGACATCAGTGTGAGAGAGTGCTGCATGACATTACTGTGAGGGAGTGCTGCATGACATCACTGTGAGGGAGAGCTGCATGACATCAGTGTGAGAGAGTGCTGCATGACATCACTGTGAGAGAGTGCTGCATGACATCGGCTGAGTTTGAGGGTACAATAACCTACTCCATGGAAAACATCACTGGTGATAGGGACAGACTAGAGCTCCTTATCTTTGTTAAAAACTTGCTCAACACAGAAAACAGAAAGAAAACGGCTACTTGACACACAATCCTGGTTTAGCATTTCTGGACCCAGTTTAAAGTGCCAAAGGATTTTTCAACATGTTTCATTACTCTAACAGAATAAAACATGTGGATGCACAATAATGACAGTATTAAGGATCCATATCTAAACTAAACATGTAGTCTGACTACAGTAAATTACAGTATTAAGGATTCATATCTAAACTATACATGTAGTCTGACTACAGTAAACGGTGTAGAAGGAACATGGAGTAAATAGACCTGGATTCTACCTAAAAGTGTCGTATGTCTCTTCAAGAACAAGCAACATGGAATAAATAGTAACAACATATTTAGTGTCTGTGTGTTCAATCTCTTTATGGGAGTCATGGTCCTGGTTTGGGAGTAATGTTATTGATGAAGTCTAATGTTGCATGGCATAGAAACTTCATACTTGGCAAGCGTGGCGCCACTGGGGTCCAAGCCTTTACCTAAGCATGCTATGAGGCCTCTCCATCACTAACTACTTCCAGCCCCCACACTCATGTCCCTCTATTACATCTACCCAGGATAAATCAAATATTGCTGCTTTTTTCTGAGCCATCTGTCATCAATTTCAAGCCCTGGCTTATAAAATGATGTTCTGCTTTGTATTGAGTGTTGAGATAATAATACATCTGCTGAAGTTGTCGAATAAATGAATACACAATCTGTGCATATAAAAAGTTATAAAGTGTTAATGAATTAAATATCTAAACCAACACAGGGTTTTTGTTACATTGCACTGATTTCATTGACAACTTCTAATGAACAGGTGTGTTTGTTCATGCTGTTTCTCTCCCTGTGTGTGTGTGTGTGTGGGTGTGTGTGTGTGTGTGTGTGTGTGTGTGCGTGTGTGCGTGTGCATGTGTGTGTGTGTGTGTGAAAGAGAGAGAGTGTGTGTGTGTGTGTGTGCGTGTATGTGTGTGTGTGTGTGTGTGTGCATGTGTGTGTGTGTGAAAGAGAGAGAGAGTGTGTGTGAGTGAGAGAGAATAAGAGCAAGAGACAGAGGGACATGTGGTTAGCAGTGAGTTTGACAGAGGGAGGGTCTGTGTGTGAGAGGTAATGTGGTCTTACTGCACTCGACTCATCTCCTGGGAGAAGGTGACTGCTTTCACAGATTCACAGATCAAGCTTGGCACTCTCTGGAACAATAGACTGGTATAGGTCAACTAGGAATCTAGGCCATTAGACTGGCTCAGTCTATGTTTGGCAAATAACTTCTTTTATTTTATTAAATGCGTAGAAAAACTAGAATCAAAATATAATGAAATAATAAATGATAAATAATTAAATGAAATAATATAATTGTCAAACATTGGAAGACAGAGAGTACGATAAAATAATCAAACTGCAATAAAGCTGGTAATGAGAGAAATAAATAAGTCCCAGCCTTGACTCCATGAGTTGCAACTCAACTCTGCAGTTTCTTTACATCACATATAGCACATGTTCCTAATTACCGACTATGTTGCATTATCTGTCAACAAAAACCAAATGCACATTCCTCATCTCTTGATCTAACCTCTGGATCAAATCTCTTTATTATACTTGACTGAAGTACTGGGGCTTAAATGTTCCCAGACTATGTGTGCTTTCTGATAGTTGGGGCTATTTTACTCAGGGGGACTGTATGTTAGTAAACAGTGTGTTTTGATGTACAACCCATTTGGGGTGTTAACATGTTATGTTGGTGCAAAACAATCTGTGATTATTGGCATAACTGTTGAACTTTGGAGGAATTATTACCCATTATTGGTTTCAAATTAAATTAAATAATAATTATGAATTATGAAAAACATCTTACACAACTCTAATAGTTTAAGTTTAAGGACCAGGTATCAAGAGTGACATTTTAGACATGATATTATCCTTTCATATATACAATTGCTGGAGGGCATTTGCATACATTTGCATTGTCAACACAGCCATATAATATTGCCTTGTTCTTTGCATACCTTTGTTTTTCAGTGTTTATTATAAACTTGTCCATAGCAACAAAAATGTACGAAAGTAGGCAAGCAAGCATGGATTTTGCTTGCACAACCTGATTTACTTAAAGGAGACATAAAAAATAGATTTCAGCAGTAGGGGGCTATGCTAGCAAACAAACTCCTGTATGCTGTATAGTGGCACTGAGGATTGCAGTAAATGCAGCACTAGAGAAAGTCAGAGAGAGAGAGAGAGAGAGAGAGAGAGAGAGCAATATGTGTGTGTATGTACAAAGAGACTGCGGTGGTGGTAAAGTGATAAAGAAGAGATATGAAACATATTATTATGTTATCAGATGCAGTTCTAAATGCATAGCTTGGACTACAGCCGTGACCCGTCACGCTCCAGCTTGTAGCAAGCTCAAGTCTGGCCGGCGCTCTGATTTTTACCCTGCAGTCAAAAACAGTTGATCGCCACTTAAAAGTCCGCAACTGCACACTCAGTGGCGTCTCATTAAAGAGTGACTAATGCCGCAGCATTAATGGCGTTTACCCAACTTACTTTCTAAATACTTTTACGTCGTCTATGTCCAGAGTTTATTTTGTATGTAAGCTAACTGTTCGAAATCTCAGGTGTGCATTTTATTACCGTGATTTCAAGGCCCTAAATGATATTTGCTTTTGCACTGAAAAGCGTTTATAGGTATGCTGATCAATCGACAAGCTTAAAACCTCAGAGCAAAAATCATGGCGGTCCAAAATAGACACAGCTTCACGCACAAACATTTACAGAACAGTGTTCAAAATAACCTCTTGTTTTTACTCATGCACAAAGTCAAAGATGTGTAATCCAAAAAGCTGTTTACCTCATTCCGTTGGAGTTGAAAGAAGTTGTTAAGATAATTAGAGTTCAGAGAAGATCCCAGATCCGCTGCGGGAGTCTTGCTGAAGTTCAGATCCGGGTGGGAAGAGTTGGGCTCGGGTCTAAAAGCATCAAAAGCGCTGGTCTGGTGGGTGTCTTGTAAAGAAAGATAAACCCAATTGAGAAGTTGAGCAGGCTGGTACACGGAGGCACTCGTATCTATAGCAGACAACAAGCTCATCTTTTAAGTGGATAGACTGCATATACCACCGCTGTTTCTTATAATGGTCAACTGTCTCTTCTTTCTTTCCCCACCCGTTTATTGTAAACGTTGCTTTTTCTTCCCGCAGAGACACTGTCCTTAAAATGCTGGGAGCCTACTCCCAGTTTTACTGTTACGCAAAAGTCATTGCTCTAACATGCAAGTATAGAAAGTTTTCACCCACTCCCCATGGTCCGTTATCTCGCTTTATTGCAATGGGACATTGCGAGCTTCATTGCATAGGTGACGTCTGTGCGTCATGGCGTGCGTTGGCGAATGGGATTGGACATGTACTAATACCCCTGTAGCTGGATGTCTCGTTGATTTCGTACGAATTGTTGCAATCATTTCTTTCAGAATTTTTTTATAAGAATCCTATTGTCAATCCCTATATTACTCTCTACCATGGCCATGTATACGATACTGATTGTCTGGAATGCTTGCATTATTCTGGTATGGTTTCATGAAAGTTGATGGTATTAGTATTCTTATTATGATTATGATATGATATGATATATATGTGCATGTTTTATTAACTTTATGTTTTTCAATAAATCCTTCATATCCCTGTCACTGTCCGGCTGTCCAACCCGTGCCATAAAAAGGGCAGTTTACTTTCCATCCTTTCCATTTGCCTCCCTCTTGTGGTGAGAATGAGATACATTTACACTTAATTCCAAAACAAACTTTTAATAGTTTTACAGCCAACAAACGAGTGCCATCAGAAGGGAGAATGCTATAAATAAATAAATAATCTCTTGGGTATATTATATAGCGTATACGCTGGGCCTTATAAGAGTAAGTAAGTTATAATTTAATAATCATCTTTCAAACCGAATACTACCGTTTTTTAAAACGTTTAAGGGAAAGAATATTTTACAAACATAAAACGTTACTGTCATCTTCTATCTCAAAACATAAATAAATAATGTTGATAAAAACATTGTTGTTTGAACTCTTCAATTCATTAGAGCAGTCAAAAATTATTATACGATGGAGTTTTATTATAGTACCAGCGAGGCCGGACAAGCTATTTCATAACAAAAGGCCATGTCACTTTTCCACAATGACTCACCTAGTTCTAATGATCATATAGTCAGGCAACACCTGAGAGAAATGACCCGTGCTTTGTAAACATTGCTGACTGCAAAGGTGGGCGGTGGGTAGTCTACAGTATGGAAAAAATGAGTCCACGCCCCTTAGCTAATAGACTCCAGGACCAAAGCTTGCGAAAGAGCTGTGTGCTTCGCTCAGTCCAGGAAGAGACGATTAGCGAATTTAAAGTAAGTCGCCATAAAATATCTTTGTATAGCGTTATGTTCGGTAGGATGTTAATGTTAACTTCATAGTTGGGTTAGTCTCTAGACTTTGCGATCTAATTTTGAATGTTTGTTACTGTTGTTTATACATGATGCATTGTAACGTCTTGCCTTTTAGTTGCATTTTCACCTCAAGTAGGCTACCGATAATCCAAAACGCCTTGTAGCAGTTGTAGGCCAACTAGCTATCTAACTTTAGATAACCGATCCGTTTAGATATGGGGGATTCCTTCCGCCTTAACTTCAGAATATCCTTTCCGTGTTTATAAATAACGCAATGCCCTATTTCCTCGTATGATCTAGGAATAGGTTGCTGTCTTAGAACCTTTCTTTTAAATGAAGCCTATGTAGCAAGTATAATTTAGGATTTATTAAAAACATTGATGATTATTTATAAATAATGACATGGATCGTTGCCTACTGCATGAATAATGTTGTGGGCTTCTATTCCACAATTTGCAGCAGGCCCTGTCAATCTCTCGAAAATACCTTGTGGACAATTGAGGCAAATTACCTAGTATGCTTGGAATGCTGATGGAAGACGTTACCAATTGTGAATACATAAAAAATAGGATTAAATACATGCAATGCTTACGGATCATTGTTCACCTGCAGGCTTACAGACGAGTTATACAGAAAAAGAGGACCTGTGCTGTGTTCTGTTGTGTGACAGTGTTATAGTTTGCTGGCTGTGTGTAAATCTATGAAGGCATCGGCAAGAGTACGCACATTAATGTACAACTAATAAGTCTAGTTAAATTGCATTGCTGCTTCAGTTAGCTGATCAAACCCCTTAATTGAGATTCTTTCGATCTACAGTGGACTTTGTATTCCATGAAGGGACACAGAATATTTATGAGTGTTCTTATTCAAATGCAGCGATGTCTGTAACTTATAACACGGTCTGTACAATGCAAGTGTTGAGGCTTTTCCATTGATGTGTATGGGACTATAGCTGTAGTGGGTCTGTTGCAGGATTACAGCAATGGTTACTTAGTCTACGGTACATGGTTTGTGCCTAGAAGGTGCTGTTAAACATTGTATGGAAAATAGAGTCTGTTGGCAGGCAGGTTCCCTGGTTTATTGTTACAACATTATCATTCAAATGTGACTCATTTTGAACCTTAAAATTACAATATATAAATAGTTTGTGTTTGGAAATTCCATGGGAGAGGAGTGGTCTGTTTTTAAATGTCCGTTGATGTTGTCATGTCAACACATATCAAGAACATGTGTTCACAGGGTGTTACCTTTTAGCTGTCTTTCTGTTTAGACTTCCAGAACCTAAAATACATAGCAGGAGTTTGTTTCTAATGCCGTAATCAATTACAAACCAGTGTAGTAAATAATCAATTCAACTTCCTAGTATTTAAATAGAAATGACTACACTCATCCTTATGGTTGTCTTTTTCCCCCTTTGTTTTTCAGGCCGAAAACAATGAGCTATCCCGGATACCCCCCGCAGGCAAGTGGCTACCCTCCCCAAGCTGGAGGCTACCCCCCACAGGCAGGTGGCTACCCTCCCCAGGCCGGAGGCTATCCTCCTCAGCCAGGAGCGTATCCACCACAGGCAGGAGGCTACCCCCCACAGGCAGGTGGCTATCCTCCCCAACAGGCAGGAGGATACCCTGCAATGCCACCAGCAGGTGAGGCACTATGTGTGTGTGGTTGGTGGGTGCACATATCTCGACCTGTCTGTCCACAGTCAGTTGTCCCCTACCTGTGTGTTGGTAATGGGTTTAGGCTGCACTGAATGGGACTCTTAAAGTATAAACTCTTCTATGGAGCCCAGCATTTCTAGAAATGTGTGTATTAGTGTGTCTAGTGTTGAGTCTGTGTGAGAGTGCTGTAATGCCTGTCCATCTAGCTCAGTGTATGATCTGCTGTCTTTTGTAGCTTGGTGTTACGTTCAGGGCTATCTCAAGACATCGATGACGGTGAGCAAGGGAATGTTATTAGCAGAACCAGCACTGATGGACACATGCTCTTTTCAGAGTGATTCAGCGTGTGTCTTCCATGAGTCATCTCACGAGCTTTGAAGTTGACTCAGTGAAAGCATTCTAAGAAGGTTTTCCAGGAATCCATGCACACGGTCGAGCCTGTTCAACACAATCCACAGATTATGTGGGCCTTTGGGTAGCGTGACAGTCCGTTCTCTGCAGATGTGTACCCAGCCCTAAGATAATTCCTACTCCACACCAGTTTCTTACTCTCTGCTTTCAGAGTTGGAATGTGGTCTTCTTTTTTGGTGTCAAACCAACAACAAAAAAACATAATTGTATGAGGTATTTGATGTGACATTACACCTTGTCTTGCTGTGTTATTCTTAGGCAGCTGGGGTGGTGGTGGCCCTGGTGGTTATCCGTCCATAGGCAACCTGCCTAACCCTGGCTTCAATGCAGGCGCCCTGCCTGGCATGGTAAGTCTCTCATTGTCTTAACCCAACCTCCTACTCACACAAACCATTCTTTCTAACATCTCTGTCACTCAGTCAGCACCCATCACTTAGCATGATTTGCACGAACACTTTTGGAATATTACCACTAGCTATCTAACGGTAAGACTTTTTCTTACTCAGCGCCTTTGTAATTCCCACCGTTGCAGCTTGCTTGGTCAGTTGTCTAAGTCTCTCTCCTTGCATGGCAATAATAATCAAGGGTCTTTACTCAAGCTATTTCCTCATCAGCGATGGGGTTTAAGCAGTTTGTTTAATATCAATGTGGCTTTGTACCATGTTAGAGCTTCAATCAAAAAACGTTTTTCAAATCTATTTTTCTACTTTAATTCCTTATAATTCTAACTATAAAATGTGATAACCTTGTCATTAAAGTGGCTATATGCAACTGTTGTAATAACAGATTATCAATACCTTTCTATAGTTTGCACATACAGCCACTTTAATTAGAAAACTAAAATCAGATAATTTCTAGCCTGTATAACCTTGCCTGCTGTATGTGTCCAGTCTTTATGGAATGCCTATATTTCCCCTCCTATCACAGGCTAACCAGATCTCAACTTCCATGGGGGGCTTTACCCCTAACCCAGCCATGTTCAACCAAACCCCTGGTGGCTGCCCTCCTGCCCCCCAGCCTGGGGGTTATGGCGCCCCCTCCCCTAACCAACAGCAATTTGGCCTGTACCCGCAGCCAGGAGGACCAGGTATGCCCCAGCCCCAGGGCCCAGGCATGGGATACCCAGGCCAGCCAGGGCAGCCCATGCCTGGATACCCGCAGGCACCATCGCCGAACCCATCTATGCCTGGGTATGGAGGAGGACCAGCCCCCGGCCAACCTATGCCGGGATACCCCCAGGCACCGTCGCCGAACCCCTCTATGCCTGGGTATGGAGGAGGACCACCCCCTGGCCAACCTATGCCTGGATACCCGCAGGCGCCATCGCCGAACCCCTCTATGCCAGCTTATGGTGGAGGAGCAATGCCTGTAGCTCCAGCCATAAATGTAAGACAAACTGTAAAACACATTTTAGGTCTGAAATAATCTCCACATCTTGTTTTAATTTCTTGTTTTAGTGATAAAGAATGCATTTTATTGTTGTATAATTTAAATATGATTATATAATTTATTTGTACATTGTAACAACAGATTTATCAGGTTATAGTATGTTGTTATTATTATAAAATAAATAAATACGATACATTTAGTTGTTTCATATGCTGTTTTATGCCTCAACTAATAAGGAAACAAACTATTATTCACCATGGAATTGTGTTATATTTCCTTCCATCCTTTTTTTTTCAGAGAGGGTTCCGAGGAAGCATCAAGGACTTTCCGGGAGCGGACCCACTGAAAGACGTAGAGGTCCTGAGGAAAGCCATGAAGGGCTTTGGTTAGTCACCAGCCTGTTTTTCCAACTGTTTCTTCCATATCCTCGGGACAGGAGCAGATATTATTCAAACCAGGCTGAACAGTGTTTTCTATTCTCACAGTGGTTTGGACTATGGTTTATGTCATTTTATTTGAATGTATCAAATGACAAATGACTTTCTTCTAACATGGATCCTCACTTGTTATCGTGTGCAGGCCAGTTTTTGTAGAGTTACTTGAGCATTTTTAGCTGTTTAGTTTCCCATGCAGACCACTCGAGTAGCTCATATAGACTTTCCTTTTACCTTGTTCACTTGTTTTTTGGGAGGGGATAGTCACATTAATTAACTGTAATGCATCCATATCCATATATGTTTAGATGTCCGCAGTGTATATACTGTAGGTTGTAATATACTTACGTGGTTGCATTATTTTCATGTGTATTAGCAAAGAAGCCAGTCGGGGGATGTATTCGTGTTATACTTTTTTCCGATGATTTTGTATGTTGTTTGATTCTTGTGATCGTGTGGGCAGGCACTGATGAACAGGCTATCATAGACCTGCTGGGAAGTCGCTCTGTCAAGCAGCGCGTGCCCATGCTCAGGACCTTTAAGACTGCCTACGGAAAGGTAACGCATCTCTGTCAACAACATAGCCCCATCTCAGTGTAGTCATTCCTTCTAACATTTTACAGTGGGGATTATGGTTCTGATAGTATACTGTATATCTCGTTGTATCTCAGGTATAAAGCAGAGCACAGTACTGTGCCAGTTGCACGATTGTAGATGGAAAGACCTCATATAAGTAGTGCTATTCAAAGAGACTTTTGACTCTACCAGTAAACCAGTCAGAGTTGGATGTCTGCCAGGTCCGTTTTAGCACGGCATTTCTCTGGACCCCTGCTCCTCAGAGGAGCAGTGAATCTGGGCCACGAGTTAGTCGTGTTAGAGCATGTGGTGACCCAGTGAAAACTTCAGACTCTTCATAATAGCTGTCTAGTAAAGCTTCACTAGTGGAGAACTAGCCGCTTGGAGATTGATACCTTTTTTTAAGGTCCATCCTCAATGGGCTATTTTACAGTCAATATCAGCTGTTCTACCTGTTTCACATATTTAAATATCTTGTAAATTCCTTTCTGCACACCTTACATACACACTTACATAAACATGCACATCAATTAAGTCGTGTGCGATAAAGGTAAATCTAACAGAATCTTCAGAAGAAGCATGTATGTTTCCTAAACTCTGCGTTTCCATTATGAATACAGGATCTTATCAAGGACCTGAAGTCGGAGTTGTCTGGGAACTTTGAGAAGTTGGTGCTGGCCATGATGAAGACGCCTGCCCAGCTGGACGCCTATGAGCTCTACCACGCCATCAAGGTCACAACAACACTCTTACACTTCAGTACTCTAAGTGTCATTCAATTAAACATTGAACTTAGCATAATGTACATTAGTATACAGATATAATGTTTAGAATTATAGCTACATGCTACAATGTATGACAGAACACACACAAATGTTTTCCTGACCGAGATACCTACCATTTCATTTTGTCCAGATTGTTGCTGTCTTGTTTTGTCTTCTTGCTGGTCTGAGAAAACAATGGCATTGACCTTAATGATATCTGCTATGGCTGAATGTTCTGACCCCCTTACAGGGAGCTGGTACAGACGAGGCATGCCTGATCGAGATCTTGTCCTCGCGTTCCAATGCTGAAATCCAAGAGATTAACCAGGTTTACAAAACAGGTGAAGGCACCCCTATCATTGCACGCTGCATGTTAATTACACTCAGTGCCATATTCTTCACCAACCTACCCAGTCTCTTCTAAGATGTGCAAGACCACATGTTAACAGAATCTCACAACACAATATTGAACAACGCCACGGATCGTCTTCACTGTTGTTTGCACCAAGTGCTGAATTTTTCCTATTTTACATAAATACCTTCAGTCACATCTTGGTTTGGGTAACATCCTTATTCCAAAGCATATAACCTTGGTGTGTGTTATTTTAGAGTATAAGAAGACTCTGGAGGATTCTATCAGTGGAGACACCTCAGGCCACTTCCGAAGACTCCTCATTTCCCTTGCCCAGGTAAACCTATGGTCCTCATCTCCCTTGCCCATGTAAACCTATGGGCCCCATCATTGCATATCCCCCCTGCAATAGTAGTAGCCAGGCTTATTAATTTCCCTTGCCAAGTAAATCTATGGGCCCCATCATTTCATACCATAAAAAAAGTATACGTAATGCAACATTCTGCATGCTGCAATATTAGTAGCCAGGCTTATTAATTTTATATTTAACAGGGCAATCGTGATGAGCGAGAAGCTGTTGACGTCTCTCTAGCTAAACAAGATGCTCAGGTAAACTCTACTAGTTCTCTATGGTTTTGTTTAAACAAATACCTATACTTTATCATTGAAGTATCATTTATACTTTATCATTCACTTTAACCTACTTTGAGGAACGTGTCTGTTACAGGCCCTCTATGCTGCAGGGGAAAACAAGCTGGGAACCGATGAGTCAAAGTTCAATGCCATCCTCTGTGCCAGGAGTAAGGCGCACCTCAGAGCAGGTATCTCACACTCAGGCCCTACGGCTTACAAATACAGACCCTAACAGTAAGGGGGCTAATCAGGGGGACAATGTGAAGGCAACAATGTTCACTGGTGTGTGTCTGTGTTTGTAGTTTTCAATGAGTACCAACAGATGTGTGGCAGGGACATTGAGAAAAGTATATGCCGGGAAATGTCTGGAGACCTTGAAAGCGGCATGCTGGCAGTCGGTAAGAGAAAGACACACCGATCCTCAGGCGCCAAGCCAATCCCACACCCAAACTGGTTCACTCAGTCACACCCAGACTTTATTACCTAGTTGGACATATATATTGAATGACACACATACTGACATGTGCCTTTCTGTGTGTGACATGCAACAAGAAGGTACTCCACTATAAGACCATACATGTAATGGCATATAGTAACTGCGACTCTCCCGCTATAGTATAAAGCACTTTAGGTGTCTAGCAAAGCTCTATATCAACTGCAATCAATTATTATAAGTAAGACCTTGTCTTTCAACACTTAGGGAACTAACTATTAGGCATAGTATACCACCAGCAGTAGGATGTGGTGTTAAAGCGTTTGTACTGTACTATGTAAAATGTGTAATCACTGTTGTGTTCTTTTCCATCTGTGCTTTCATTGCTCAGGGCTATGGTACAGTAACATGCTTTATAGATGATTGTTCCTATGGTAAGGTTGTAAAGATTTGATTTGCTGTGCTTTGGTTGGTGTCCAGTGTAGTGTAATAGTGAAATTTGAGCTGAGAGGAGGAAGTTATTCTTATGCTCATTGTTTTTTCTCTGTATGTCGTTTTGCTTCTCCATGTACTTTTGGTAACTTTTGAACGTACATACTGTTTCTCCATTACATTTTTTCAACACTTCTTCTGGTGCTCTCGTTTGATTTTGCTCTTCTAGATATATTTCTCAGTTTTGCGTGACTGTGATCGTCTTTCAATTCCATTAATGACCCATTTCAAGTTCAAAACAATATTTCCGTTTTTTTCCATGGCATGCATTGCACTGACATCATATTACATCACTGGGCTCCTTATGTTACAGTGAAGTGTATTAAGAACACACCTGTCTACTTTGCTGAAAGGCTCTACAAGGCCATGAAGGTAAGAAAGACTTGCCCTTCATCCTATTTAGCTAGACCATAACCTGCTGTACTTGTCGAACCAAACACAACAGTATTATTGCTATGTGCACCTTCTTGTGTTATAACCTCTATGTTTATGTGTGTCCTAGGGGGCTGGGACCAAAGATAATACCTTGATCAGGATCATGGTTACCCGTTCTGAAGTCGACATGCTGGATATCCGTGAGGCTTATGTGCAGGCATACCGTAAATCACTGTATACGGACATCTCTGTGAGTACCTGTCATGATTTGATCCACTTACATACATGCATGCTCGAACACAATTACAGATTATGACAGATGAATGGATTTTTTTTGGCAACAAGAATGTTTCTGATGACGTTGTTTTGCTCTTTGGACAGGGTGACACATCAGGGGATTACAAGAAGCTCTTGTTAAAGCTGTGTGGAGGTAGCGACTAGAGACCACTCAGAGAATGTCTGTTCAAAAATACATATCTTCTACATGCTATATCATATCAAACAGCCTTACAAATATTGTGTTCTAGTATACCCCTTTATGCACTTCTATTAGCAATACTGCATGTCAATCACTTATTTCAATACAACTTTCAACATATACCGACAATAATTTTCTGTATATCCTATTTCTTTTATAAATATATTTTTGGAGCAAACCAAGTGTATATTTCGCTATGTCAATGGGATTCCTGAGCTGAATATAGTATTTTGATTACAAATTAATGCCCTAAAGTTAGATTGGATATGTAGAACTGAATTTATTTTCTAAAAATATATTTTATTTTAATTTGACAGTGCCAATTCGAAGTGTTGAATGACAAAGTACCTAGCGGCTAGATTACCAAAGTGGTCAATTTGTGTTTGTGTTTACGTTGTTTTAAATAATATGTGACATATAGTTCATATTCTTTATAATTATACTGTTATTACAGTGCAGTTTTCATATTGTTTATGCTGTCTTGGTTTTTATGCTGTATGCTTTCTGCCTCCATAACTTTCAGTTTTATATCTGTTAATCTAAACTCCAGTGTAAACCTCATGGCATCACATTAAAGTACATTTGAATGCTCTTTTGATATTATCACCCAGATAATAAAACTGACAATTTACACGTTTTCATTTAACAACAGAACCTGTGTAGTTCTAATCCTATAATGGCTGGATACGAGAATAAATAAAACTGCTTTTAAAAGACAGAAAATAATTATAACAAATTTAGTTAGACTATAATTAGGTTAGGAGACCTAATAATTAAGACATGCTTTTCCCTAGACTAGCCCAGTTCAGAGTGCTGTAAACAGAACAGTAAAGCAGTACCGCCTGTAGGGGGCAGCAGCTCTTAGTTTTACACACTGATACACAGGCTGCTTCCTCTGACTTTAAGAACCTATTGATTCACAGGACGTTTTGTCTAAGGTCAACTGCTGATTTTGGTTTAATGTTGGCACTGCCAATGTCTAATCTGTGTTAACTAATTAGAGTCTACAATTTAATATTATTACTCTTTTCAGTATAAACCTATGCGTGAAATATAGTTTAGATCTGCAATACAATACTGTTAATGTTCCAATGTTGTACCTTTCTCAATTAACAGAACCCCCCTCTATTGACTTAATAGAGAAACGTGTTTGTCAATTCAATTGTATTCAGCTGCATGTGTGGTTCACAGAGAACTCTGCATACTCTGCTAGCCCACATTGGCTTCATCTCCTAAAGTGTTTGCAACACTGGCCATAGTGTTTCTCTGCGCGCCAGTGGTTAAGCTACTGAGAGGGTTACCTGCACTGCGATCAATAACTGAGCAGTGTGCGGAGGGTGAGGAAGGGGGAAGCCTTTTGGATTGATGACATCCATAAAACTACCCTATAAGCTCCATTAAACATGTCCAACGAGTCTGTGCTGTCAGAGGACTGTCAGGCCCTGTGGCTGCTCTCCTACAGCTTATCATTAGAAAACAGCTCAGCTAAGAAGAAGCACTGTGGGCTATTTCACATTATGTAGAAGGAAGAGAAGGATACCATACATGTATGGTTTGGAGGTGATTCATGTGCCTTGATGTGTCCAAACATGATAAATGTCCTCTGGATACAATTTTCTATTTCAAAGAAAATGTTTTCAACAACCATTTGAGATCAGTCAAAACTTGCCATTTGCGGTTAGTATTTTAGAGCCCTTGGTTGTGGTAAAATATTGCAATTTGTCATCCTTTCTATCTGTGAGATCGGTGGAAACTGTAATATAAATGCATGTAATAAATGTGTCAAAACCCTTCCCTCAGCCTTAGGGGAGGCATCTCTAATAAAACACCGATTTTATAAGTACATTAATGTTTCATAGCTTTTTTTCTGGCAGATAGTGGCAAACTCCACGGACAGCTCTCCATTTGTCAAGGTGTAAGTTAAATTATGTCCTGCATCTCCTGTAAAAGTGCAACGCTCCCCTGATCAGAATACATATCAAGGACGCTAAATGCAGTTGTTTTACCAGAAAATACGGCCCCTTTCAAAATAACTTTTATATACAGATATGCACCCTGACCAGTTTTTTCCCCCCCATGTAAATTAACCTGACATCCCTGGCCTTTTTGTCTATGCATCTGCAGTGCTTTCAGCTGAGGGGACACACTAACCTTTCCTCTGAAATCATTTAACTGTATTTATGTTGCATGAGAAAAAGATTTATATTGCATGAGTAAAAGACTGTGGAAATGCACATGCATGAATAAGAAAATAGTTTAATATGCTTTACTACAAGACAAGAGAAGTACTTCCATCCTCATCATTCACAAATCCCTCGTAAAGAAATGTTTAACCTTCCTTGCTCCCCACAACCAATCAGCGTGATGTTCACACAATTTCATCCACCATTGACCCTCCCCTCCTGAACGTCTCGCCTCCTGCGATCATATTATGAGAAGCAAGGGCACTGGCTCAAACACACAACGCTGGTCTAAAAAGATTTGCTATTTATTATTTCAGATAAACAATCAATGAAACAGAAGCAAAAGGGTTCCTTAAAAGGCTGCTGATCAATAATATATTCAATAATTATATTATTATGTACTGTCTAATAAACTTTTGAATTGTAAGTGTTTAAATTCATATTATAGAACTTACAAAAGTATGGCATTTACGGTGTTTTAATTAGACTGTATAGTATGTACGCCTACTATATTCCACTAAAAGGTTCACAGCCATATTTTCGTGGAAATTGTATCCATTCTTATTTTTCGATGTACTATGTTTACGCCCACTATAAAAAATCAGGTGTGTCTTTCAAAAACCCCGCCTTGTTTGACCATACATGGTCATTGTGGGGATAGTTGATTGACAGTGGGTAGCAGCTGCTGAACTGCCTAGACATGGCGGAGGATACAGTGTAACTGGCGGATCAGCGACAGAGTTACGATAGTTTTCGTTGCAGTTGAGTCGGCAAAGTGCGTAGTAAATGATATATTGGCCAACGTAAATGGATTTGCTCGGGATTTAGTCGGGACGAAACACAAAATGGACTGAGTTACTACTAGTAAGATGGAAAAATGTATCGCTGTTTAGTGCAGCCAATAGCCTTAGGCAGCAAATATGGCTTCTTGTGCCTTTTTCTCTTTGCTATGAAAACTGGTATCCCATGCAATCTAATGACATGGCTATTCTGCATAAATCCTGCAAGTGACCATTATGAAGTTAACTCTGCTGTAATGAAGTGGACGATTTGAGGGGTAAGGATACATCCACCTGACCATCAGTTAGCTTGGAAGCTACGGAACTACTGCGAATTGCGATGGAGCCAAAGCACAAAGAGTTGTTAGACCAATGCCACCAGAACTTACTCGAGTCCATAACAGATGCGGACCGGCTGATCGAGTTGCTCATAGTTTCTGGAACTTTGAGCCAGCTCGATCGGTTTGAGTTGGACCAGAACTGTTCGTCCAGCGCGGAGAAAGTGGACCAGCTTCTGAAGATGCTGATAAACAAGGAGAGCGACCATTTCCTAGACCTGTGTGTGGCCCTGGAAAAGGCATACCCTGACCTCTACTCTGCCCTGTTTTCCAACGGGGGTGGACCTGTGGACCACTCCACTGGTAAGAATGAGGTTACAGCGTTAAAGATTGGTGGGCATAAGTATCACGAGTCCGCATTACTCTCTATCTGGGTGTTCCTGACTCCTGAACATCAGCGGGCAATAGAATATCTTTCATTCATGTATAATTTAGCCCAATATGCCTTCATACATATCAATACTGAAGCCATATCCTGTCTTAACAATACTAAATCTTGGTTGCCACATCAAGGTACGTATCTAACCCAGTTGTTTAATTAGTTATATTATGTCAAATCATTAGATTATTCATTTTTTGCTTTAATTCAGCATTTGACACTTGTCATGAAGTAAGTTTAGCACTGGTCCTTGCTTGCAGTGTTTCTGTTTTTTTCAATGTATGGCCCTGCCAGATTACTTCAGTTCCCTTCTGTGCCTGTACACCTCTGTCAGTTTGTGTTCTTTTGATGTCCTCACCCCACATCAAGGATGCTCATATTAGTCAAGGCCCATGCTATGAGTGGCTCTTGGCGTGCCTGAAGTCTGTTTTGATAGGATTTCACAGCTTGTCTGTCAGTATCATCAGGGTGCTGGGCTCTCTGTGTGCTACGCGCGTGTCCATTTTTAACAAGGAATTCACACGAAGGCCTACCATCTTGAAGTGTGACTCAAACCCAAATCATTAGTGGACGCTATTCAAATTCCCTTCGCATATAGATATGTCCATTACAGCAATCCAAGTGCATCCCACTTGATTAAAAAACCAGAGTTGTTTCCATGACAACGGTCTTGCTACTGCGGCTCTGTATCGACCTGCCCATATGTACTCATGCATCCTCATAAATCCATAGCATGGCAGCACTATTGCCCTGTCCACCGGTGAACAGAAATGGCCAGATAGCATCATTAGTCTGTCTGGAAAGCCTTATTTTGGCACTGCAGTTTGTAGTAAGTCTGCAATTACTATAATTACTATACTACTTTAACAATTACAAGAGGTGAATGGTGATCATTAGTAGGGCTGTCACGATCATGACATTTTAGTTGATGATTAGGCTAATTGTCATTCAAACAATTGAATTATCTTTGTGTAACATTTTATGTTACTGTTATAGTACATAGTAAGTAGTACACTGATATATGCATATGCCTTACAAAGAAGGAAAGGCATCCATTTAACTTGAGAAAATAGGAGTTTATTTATTTCTAATCAATAAATGATGGCTCTGCAACTAGACAAACTGTTGCTACCTCATGCTAAGGTAACAATTACACCTGATGTAATGACCAGTCGCCCCAGTGCCCCTTTGACAATGCAAATGTGTACCCCATCACATAGTGTGTGCTGCACGCTCAGTCCACCACCCAAAGTAGGAAAGGAAGAAAGGAGATGAAATGGGCCTCTGCTTCCTGGGCTACAGACTTGCAGGCTAGTGACAGTCTAGCTTTAAAGTACATTCAAGAAATATATACAACCAAACAAAAAGTTTAATAGACTGATTTTTATTAATATCTTACTCGAAAAATGTATGCCTTTGGTGAGTTGGAAAGGATTTGATGGTGGTAGTGTGCAACTGCCAAACGTTACCAGCAGGAACACCGCCATGATGGAAACACTCTTTACTTTCATTGTATCTATATGGCGTTACATTTCTAACACTGGCGTCAAACTCCCTTTGTAAGGGTGAAATGAAAAATGGCCGTCACCTATAATAATTGCGATCCGGCGATCGCGTAGTAATCGACAGCCCGAATCCTTAGTCGCCTGGACTAGTGGTTCAGGTTCAGCCTATTGTTGCAGAAAAAGCAGCACCGTGTAGGGTATTGTCTAGCTGTGTGTCTGTGCTGCCATGGGAATGGAGCTGGCCTCGCAGCCAGACAGTGAAGGGCCCTTTTGTCCCTCATTGATGATGACTGAAGATCCAAAGCCAGATGAGGAGATCCTGACTGCTTGCGACACAGCCTGCCTGTCTTCCACAACTGTTTATGATTTTCTGTGACGCTGGAGGCTACCAGCCTTCTGGAAAAAAAAGGATGTTTATGAATGGATTGAATATGTATTTGAGCATGTGGAAAGGATTGTCCTTATATGGAGATGATGGAAATTGTATTGGAAAGGTGTTTTTTTGCACATGCTTGGGTTTGGTATGTAGAGTGAAAGTTTATCCAGTGTTAGTGGATGTGTTTCCCCCTGCCGTGACAGCTAGTGGATGCATGACTCCCAGAGTGTCCTGTGTGGAGTGCTGCTGTGCAGAGTGTCCTGTGTGGAGTGCTGCTGTGCAGAGCACTCTGTCACGCTGAGACAGACATCCATTCATTAAACCACAGGCCTTCAGTGTTCAACTTAATCAACCAGCACATGTTTGCTCATGCCTTCTGTTTGGGGAAACGGGGAGAGAGCCATGGTGGGGGGGGAACATGATTACTGTTCAGATAGAAACTCCTGAAGAAGAGATGTGGTTGATGGAGGCCTGAGACAGGAGGGATGAGGAGTCCTATCCCAGAGGACCAGGGCTCCTCTCCAGTGAAGGCCAAGGGAGCTGTGGCTCTGTGGAGGACCAGGGCTCCTCTCCAGTGAAGGCTAAGGGAGCTGTGGCTCTGTGGAGGAGCATTGTGGTAGTAGTGCTGTCCGCCTGCGGTTATTCATCTGTGGATTAGTACCGTGCCTCACGCATATTATCATGCCGGCACAGCCCGCTCTGGGAAAGCTGCCTGCCTGCCTGCCTTTCTTACTTCATCTTAGGGGCTTCATGTTCGAGTGGAGGGGCGGTTTTATGCTCTTCGTTATCGTCTGCGCCGTCATTCGCCTCGCGTGATTACTGCGTCTTTTAACAGCGTTGGTGTCAGGCTGACGACACGCAGCAGATCCTTTGGGCTGAGAGACAGCGAGGGAGCAGGGATGGAGTCTACTGTGCTCTGCTGTGGCAGTGTGTTTGATAAAGAGAAATTAAAGAGAGCATATGTGTGTGTGATGAGGCTCCATGATGGCAACCTGCCTCCGAGTCAGCCTCCCCCTGCTTGCCTGTGCCTGTCCTTAGCGCAGCACACTGGCAGGCTTACTGTCCACACACACACACACACACGTACACACGTACACACGTGCGCGCTCATGCATAGTGCATACACCGCACAGACACACCCTCACCTCTTAAAGGCACAGGCACGCGTCCACGTGCACTCGCGCACACAGTTTTGCTTTGAAAAGGAGCAGAGAGGGTTCAGAGCGCAGGCTGGGTGAACCTTTCCCCATCATTTAGACAGGTCTGCTGTACAGCTAACCAACATAACACTGGGTGAACCTTTCCCCATCATTTAGACAGGTCTGCTTTACAGCTAACCAACATAACACTGGGTGAACCTTTCCCCATCATCTAGACAGGTCTACTGTACAGCTAACCAACATAACACTGGGTGAACCTTTCCCCATCATTTATACAGGTCTGCTGCTAGCTAACCAACATAACACTGGGTGAGCCTTTCCCCATCATTTATACAGGTCTTCTGTACAGCCAACCAACATAACACTGGGTGAACCTTTCCCCATCATTTATACAGGTCTACTGCTAGCTAACCAACATAACACTGGGTGAACCTTTCCCCATCATTTATACAGGTCTACTGCTAGCTAACCAACATAACACTGGGTGAACCTTTCCCCATCATTTAGACAGGTCTGCTGCTAGCTAACCAACATAACACTGGGTGAACCTTTCCCC
Source organism: Galaxias brevipinnis (assembly GCA_036023535.2). Taxonomy (NCBI): domain Eukaryota; kingdom Metazoa; phylum Chordata; class Actinopteri; order Galaxiiformes; family Galaxiidae; genus Galaxias; species Galaxias brevipinnis. Next base: position 30,433 of record JAVQIZ010182245.1, read on the forward strand.
ATCATCTAGACAGGTCTGCTGCTAGCCAACCAACATAACACTTTATTAGTGGCGGCTTCAGCGTGCTCGGCAACACCACCCGGTATGCAACACTCATTAGTCAATGTTGAATGGGCCATCTGTTAGTCATAAACTAACACCACTGCAGATCTCCCTCTCTGTGTGTAGTCTGTTCTCAGAGCGCAGTGGCTTTCCTACAGGTAAGTACATGTTGTTTCCGTGGCTGTCCCCATACAGTTTGTTTGTGCTCTGTGCTGCACAGGGCAACCACCAGGGAGGTCTACCTGTCTCCCTCCCTCACACCTCCCCCACCTCTCTCCACGCTGTGACAGTTATTTAAACCGGCAGCTAGAGGAGGCTGCTGACACGATGGCCTGGGACAGGATGCAACGTCCACATGTTCTGTTTGCTGTTGGTTCTCTCTCTCACTGGGCCTGACCTCTCTCGTTGTCTCTTTGGAGTGTACATCTTCACTCTCCTGTCTCATGGGTCTCTATTCCCCTGATCTTCCTTTACACTTTCTCTGGTTTTCTTTCCTCTCTTTCTCGTCTGTATTTCGTTTCCCCCTATCTGCCTAGTTTTGACTCCCTCTTGAACTAAAGGGACTGACTGGTGAGAGAAGTTAGGGGAGAAAGACAGAGTGTGAGTAGTAGGGCAGGGAGTAGGGCAGGGAGGGCTGAGACAACAGGCCTTTTGTTTGCAGAGTGTAGCCGTCCCAAAGTGACCGGTCAGCAGTGAGGCCTGTCCCCAGCACAGCTCTGCCCCGTCCACCAGTAGCCCTGTCCCAGTCTATAAAGCAGGCAGGCGCTCTGTCTCCTCCGCTGCTCCTAGTGCTGAGTAACTCTCCGGGGTCCCCAGCACTGGCTCCCTGCTTCCTGCAGCGCTCCGTCTCTGGTGCCTGACACGCCATCGCTCCAACTCCCCTTTTCTTACCACCACCCTCTCTTTCCCTCCGTCTCCGTCACTCCTTCTCTCTCTCTCTCTCTCTCTCTCTCTGCCAGTGTGTGTGAGCTGTGATGAAGCCATCAATCTACCAACTGTTACCCGGTTGTGTCCGGCCCCGTTGTGATTGACGACGTCCCGTAGCCTCTTATTTCATACAGCGTGGCGCTGAGCTTTTTATTACACTCCTCAACAGTTGTATATCCAGCGCGTCGGTTTGGAGCAGAAATGGGTCAAGTGATCTCTATTTGTTGGGTGTATATGAAACTTTCTGACCACATAGCCTTTAGGGACTTCTCCTGTGGCAGTAGTGGCTTTCTTGCTGGCTGGCGTAAATAAAGGCCTGTCCGTCAGTAATGGGATTCAATAAGCCATTGATGAGGAACAGCCCCGGGGCTGCTAATGAGGGAGTGACCTGTGTGTGGTGTCATTGACCCTGTTTAATCTCATTGATCCCTGATTGGCCATTTGAAGTGTGAACACATCAGACCTCTTATTGTCAATGGCGGACCATGTTGCCGAGGGGTATTAGGGTCGAGCTACTATTATATTATTTTATAAACGTTCATATTGGAATGTTTATCTCAAACATTAAATTCATGAAAATAATTTGATAAACTAAGTAATTGGTCTGGATTAAGCAATGTATGCTTCGTGCTGCAACTCAGATTTTGTCTGCTTTGAAGTAATATGTTAATTCATATAGGTAGTCTTTTTTGGTAACTTTTTCAAGACAGACCCATTGAGGGAAAATGAATACAATAGATACCAGCAGTGGACAGAGGGATGACAGGCTTGTGGAGATTGTAGTGGACTACTAGGACTGCTACCTGGTGAGGTCATGAGTTCAAATCCCATGGCAACACCACCACTAGTGTGCCCTTGAGCAAGGCACTTGACCCTAACTTGCTCCAGGGGGACTGCCCCTGTAATCTCATTGTAAATCGCTTTCGATAAAAGCGTCTGTTAAATGATGTTAATGTAACTGTGGGTAGTGTAGTTTTAACGGGTTGGTTTAACAGTGAACCTCCACAGCCAGGAGGCAGTACAACTACTACAACCCCCATTGGCCTCTTCATGACCCTGTCAGCAGCAGTGGGGCCTGGACTACCTAGCTCCGCTGCCAGGCTGAGGAAAGGCCACGGCAGTCTCAGGACTTGCTCGCTCGCTTGAGGTCATGGACACAAACACAACTCTTAACTCTTAACTCTTAACTCTTAACTCTTAGCTCTTAGCTCTTAGCTCTTAACTCTTAACTCTTAACTCTTAACTCTTAACTCTTAACTCTTAACTCTTAGCTCTTAGCTCTTAGCTCTTAGCTCTTAGCTCTTAGCTCTTAGCTCTTAGCTCTTAGCTCTTGTCCTCACTGGTGTGACCTTCAATGTCTCCTCTTCTCTCTGTTACACCCCCTCCCCTCGCCCTGTCGGCCTCTGTGCCTGTCTGCTGCATCCTCTCTGATCACCTCCATCCCATCTGCCCCTCACTTCATCTGTCGCCCGTCTCTCTGGGGGGGGGGGGGGGGGGGGGGGGGGGGGGGGGGGGGGGGGGGGGGGGGGGGGGGGGGGGG
>JAVQIZ010182271.1:0-13642 GCA_036023535.2 Galaxias brevipinnis
GCCAGTCTATCACAGGGCCGACACATAGGGACAGACAACAACTCACACTCACATTCACACCTACGGACAATTTACAGACACCAATTAACCTGCATGTTTTTGGACTGTGGGAGGAAACCCACGCAAACACGGGGAGAACACGCAAACTCCACACAGAAAGGATTGAACCCAGGACCTTCTTGCTGTGAGGCCACAGTGCTACCCAATGAGCCACCGTGCTGCCCTAACAAAGTTCTCATCTTTTATTTTTGTTACCACATTACTTAATCCCAGTCATCAGCTTTGTTGTTCAGGTCAGATGCTTGGACTGACACTCCCTCCCACATTGCTTTCTCTCTCAACTCATCCTCTTTCTCCGGCTCTGGGCGTCTCTCAAAGACTACGGCAGACGCGTTATTATCATCGAACTATAATAAAAGGTTATTATGGATCACACACTGCTTTTCTTGGCAAGACACGCCCCTCATGCTCTTGCCAGGAGGTGAGTGTTGATTGACAGGCCGCAAATTTTTTTACACTTTTCATTGGTTAGCTTAAGTTTTTCATTAAACAGTAAGGTTAATAATAATAATAATGCATTTTATTAACAAGCACCTTTAAGAACACCCAAGGATACCTTACACACAGTAAAAACAATGTATCAATACATCATAAAACAAGGCAGTTGTAAGCAATAATAAGTTAAAACAATAATACTAAATAAGAATCACCATAAGTGCAAGCACCAAAGAAACAGAACAGCAAACTTAATGTGGGGAATCAGACCGAATATACCAGTTTGAAAAGGTATGTTTTGAGACGGGTTTTGAAGGTGGGGAGAGAGTCAATATTGCGTATGTCTTGTGGGAGAGAGTTCCGAAGGCGAGGGGCAGACCTGCTAAAAGCCTTAGACCCCATGGTGGTCAAACGGGCAGATGGAATAATGAGTTGGATGGTAGAAGAAGAAGATCTGAGATTACGAGAGGGTGTGTAGACATGAAGAAGATCAGAAAGATACTAAGGGGCAAGTTTATGAAGGGTCTTAAAGGTGAGAAGCAGAATCTTGAAATTGATACGATATTTGACAGGGAGCCAGTGAAGTTGCAGGAATACAGGAGTGATGGGATCTATGGAGGGAGTTCTGGTGATGATACGGGCGGCTGAGTTTTGGACCAATTGAAGTTTGTGCAGACACTTGCGAGGAAGACCAAAGAGGATAGAATTATAGTAATCAATACGGGATGTGATCAAGGAGTGGATAGAATGGCGGTGCTGTTAGGTGTAAGTGATGGGCGGAGGCAATTAATATTAAGTAGGTGGAAATATGCAGACCGGGTAACATTGTTAATGTGTGATTCAAAGGACAATGTACTGTCAAGGATGACATCCAGGCTCTTAACCCGAGGGCAAGGAAAAACTGTAGAATTGTCAACACTTAGAGAAAAACTGTCAGATTTAATCAAGGTGGATTTTATACCTGCAAGTAGAACCTCAGTTTTATCACTGTTCAGTTTGAGAAAGTTGCATGATAACCAAGATTTAATTTCCAGTACGCATTTAGAATGGGAGGTGGGTGGGAGAGTGGAAATGGGTTTGGTGGACAGATAGAACTGGGTGTCATCCGCATAGCAATGAAATTGAATGCCAAATTTCTTAAAAATTTAACCAAGGGGTAGTGACTCCACAGTAGTAGATATATAATAAATCGGAGTGGACCTAAAACAGAGCCCTGGGGAACACCACTAGAAACAGGAAAGGGCTGTGATTTAAAATGTTTTAGTTGAACAAACTGTGCGGCCGAGAGGTAAGACTTGAACGAAGTGAGAGGGCTGCCAACGATACCAATGGAAGCTAATCTCTCCAACAAGATGTTATGCGAGATGGTATCGAAGGCTGCACTCAGATCAAGAAGGACTAGTATTGTTTATAACCCAGAATGAGCTGCCATCAACAAGTCATTAGTGATTTTCACCAGGGCTGTCTCTTATGCAGGACATAGAGTGTGAAAAAGTAATATAGTGGTTCCTTCCCTTATTATTTATTCGAATAATAGGGGGAATAATTCTAGAGTAGGACTTGGTCTGTTCAAGGGCTTCTCCCAGTCCTAGAGCGAGATGTCCAAAAAACCCACCGCAATGACAACTAATGACAGTTTTACAGCTCTGTTGATTTGAGACCTTATTTCAGCATTTTCCCACGCCTCGCCTGTGACCTCTGATGACATCATCATTGTAGATCGGATTTGGGAGAATTACACTGGCCATGCGGATAGCACGTGAAAGTGACGTTCGGATGCATGCGGCGTATCTGGCGTAGATAATGTATATTGTGAGGATATAGTGATTAGCTGGGTGAACAAATTTAACCTGCTAGGTCCTCAAAAAAATTCAAACCAAAGTAAGACTAATTTTATTCCTATTGCGTTTTGTATACAGTAAAAATAATGGTCATTTTATGTTGGTTATTAAATTATCGGTTCACCTAGCTAGAGAGAGTAACTGTGCAGGAGTCAGGACTGTATGCTAGGGAAGGTTCCGGCTAGCAGAAAAAAAATAAAGCAAAGGCCTACTGTGTTGCCATGCAGATAAATTGCAATTATTTAATTTGATAAATTAGTGGAAAACTGTTTATTTTTTCGCCTGCAATAACTTAGTTATAACTTAAAGTAAGTATATTGTGCTGCAGTGTTGATATAAAATCAAATTGATGTTTTCTTTAAGCCAGACTAGTTATCATCAAATCTGACCAGTCATGGATATCAACACTTGCAATGATCAACAGCACTACGAAATACTCGCAGAAATCGGTGAAGGTGCTTACGGAAAAGTGTTTAAAGCGAGAGAAGTTCGAGATCAACAGCGACTTGTGGCGGTGAAAAAGTTAAACATATCCGGTGACCCAGAGAGTGGAATTCCTGCTTTTATGATTCGAGAGGTGGCACTTTTGCGTAAAATTGAGTACTTCAATCATCCCAATATTGTCAAGTAAGTCAAAGTCATATCGGCCATATGCAGTCAACACCTTCATCCTGCCTGATGATGAATATAGCTAGTCTGATGTTAAATGAACACCTTTGCAATGTAATTGTATTATGATCATGTATCTGGGTTTTGGAGCTAATCAAGACTAATCTCAAATGTATAGGTTGTATAATGTGTCTGCTGGACTGAGGGGCAGGAGCATGGATCTAATGCTTGTGTTTGAGTACATTGATCAAGACTTGTCAACGTATCTCGCCAACGTTTCCAATGCTGGACTTGAACTTGACAAAATTAAGGTTTGAATTCAACTTGTTCTGCATTTCTCTGCAATAAAAAGTCGTTAAAATTAAGTCTTATCATAGTGAGTATGTTTTCAAGTCTGCATTTTATGGATAACACTAACCCATTATCAGGTCTAAATTATCAATAAAATGCAAACTTACAAAATACAGTCTCGCTTTGATAACAATTCTACTTAGATTTTGATGCCCTTTTTTTTCATTTGCATGAAAAGTAATCTGCAAGCCAATACTAAAATTACAACCCACAAGCTCTGAGAATGACAGTTTGACACAGGTTCCATCGATATTTTTCCCACGCCTGTCTGACGACATCATCATTGTAGATTTAACAAAAAAAAAAAAAATACGGGGGAAAAACTTTACTGGCCACGCCTATGGCACGTGAAATCGACACTATTCCAGAGTCTTCTCAAGTGTGAATAGCTAGGTGTACAAATCACATGCAACCTCCTTGAGCCTTAATTAGAAAATTCTAAATTAAGAATTGTTTTACCACTTTTGCTTTTTTGTGTACTGTAAAAAAGAACTTGAACATTAATTTGATGTTGGTTATTGCATGTATGGTCCATCCTATCTAGATTGTACAAGACAGCATAGCAGGTCAGTGTTAGCAGGGAAGACTAGGGCATATGCCTATATACAGGCACAAGATTGCAAGTGCCAAAAATCTGGCATGCAGCCAAAATATATTTCATTTGTTTTATTTGTGGTAAACGTAGATTATATTAGTGGTGAAAGTATCTAACATACTGCTTTCTATCTGTATAGGATGTGATGGTGCAACTGCTGCGTGGCCTGGACTTCCTGCACACCAACATGGTTGTGCATCGTGACCTCAAGCCAGACAATATACTGGTCAGCAGCCGAGGGGAAGTCAAGATTGCTGACTTTGGATTGGCACGCATCTACACCTATCATATTGCTTTGACTCCCTGTGTAAGTCTTTCTAAAACTGCATAGCTTGTATAGCCCACTCTGCCCCTGTGCATTGTTCATAATGTTAATTGGTATGCACTATCATTCTGCATTCAAATAATATTACATTCTAAAATCTGTGACTTTCTTTGACAATCCACCTTCCGTAACAAATTGTTTTACTAGGTGGTTACACTGTGGTACCGTGCTCCTGAGGTGCTGCTCCATTCCGGCTATATGTCTTCAGTGGACATATGGAGCGCAGGGTGCATCTTTGCTGAGCTCTTCCTCAGAAGGTACACAGTTAGGCCAGTTCAGCAAAAAGTTGCTTTGTATCGCGATATGGGGAGATTGAACAAGATTTGAATCATACTGTATTATCAACATTTTACAGGATTATTAGTGTTTTTAAGGCAATGCATTAGAGCTTATACCTTGCCCCCACAGACCTTTGTTTCGTGGATTTACAGAAGTTCAGCAGCTCCAGAAAATCTTTGAGTGAGTTCAGTGATATCAGCTATAATCATGATATCTGTGAATACAAGTCAGTACTTTCCTGTTGAACATTTGTGATGTGTCATTGTGTCTTAGCTGCAGACTGAAGTGTGTTCCTTGTTCATGTTCTCAGGGTGATTGGCTTGCCCAGTGAGGAGGATTGGCCCACGGAAAGCCCAATATCATACTCCCCTAGTTGGGGACCTTGCACTCCCTGCAACCGGCTACTGCCCAACCTTGGCCTAAAGGAGACCGACCTTCTTTTCGTAAGTATACCATTCTGTTTCTCCTGCAGGACAATTTTGCTAAACTTCCATTAGTGTTATGATTTTAAAAAGGATTTGGTTTGACATGTTTTCAAATATACCTTTCTTTGTCTTCAGCTTTGTCTCGCATTTAACCCGAAGAATCGCATCTCAGCTTCAAGAGCTCTGGCCCATCCGTTCCTCGTTCCTTCCTAAGATGGAGGGTGGTCGGAGAGCAGAATAAAAGCATTAACTCAGGTTCTGCCCTTAACTCTCTAAGATCTCTTGTGCCATAAGATACACTTTGAATTTGTCCAAATTGGAATAATGTTTTCTTTAGAAAAATTACGTATATTTGGTCAGTGAGTTTTATTTTTCTTTCATCATCATGAATTCAAAATTCTGTGCTCATTTTTAGTGGAGTTTATAAACATTTTATTGAAATATGAATTCTGATAAGACACTCCTATGGCACAAAGGTCCTTGGGGGGGTATGGGCTTAAAATGTTAGGTTAAGAGACACAGCATTACAAAACATATTTCAACATTTGAAATATGTTTTACTTTTACACTTTACATTAAATGATTTGTTTCAGATCCATTTTGCCCATAGACACACAAGTGTCTTGCTCTTCAGAGCTGGGTTTTTAAGAAGTGCGTCGTACTTGGATTTTTTTTTTTTTATTGATTGGATACAGTGTTTATCCATCCCATATTTATGCAACTTTACGATCTAGTCAAACTGATACAAGTTGATCAAAAACATTTGATCTGGTGGTGTGTGTTAATTTATTATTTGAGGTTATTTCTATTGTTGAAATAGAAAAATCTAGCTGCTCCAAGACTGACATGGCTATATTCACGCAAAAGTTAATGAGGTATTTTGCATTGTTCAGCCAGTACCTTCCGGTCTTCTGCCAGATGTTCAAGTGTGTTGATATTTGTTTTGTTTTGTCAATGGATGATTTATGGTGTGATGATAGAACCAGTCACACCTGTATTTTTTTATATTGGACTTTTGTCTTAGAAATCCAGCTGCAATTCTTTTTTCATTTAAACCTTAAATTATTACCTGCAGTAAATGTATTATAATATTTTTTAACAATGGCTGTTGTTAAAAATTTGTATATTTTCATTAAAAACTGTATTTTCTCATGGAATGTTTCAAGGGCATTTATCTTGGGAAAGTCACAGAGCACTTAACTTTTTTACATTTTATTAGCCTGAATTTGATAAAGATGTTGCAGATGTAACACCTCAGCCAATGGGCATGTATTTATCTATTTATAGCCAGCACAGATCACCCATGGATAGAATTTATTTTGAGGAGGCTTGTGATGACATTTAGAAATATATATATATATATATATATATATATATATATATATACGTATATATATATGTATATATATATATGTGTGTGTATATATATTTATATATATGCGTGTGTGTATATATATATATATATATGTATATGTGTATATATATTTGGTAAAGTCAGATCATGTAAAGCATCAACCCTGATTCTTCTCCCTGACTTGTTGCCTAATTTGTTCATGGACATCTGTTCCCGCTGTGCTTCCCCTTCCAATGTTCCAATGTATTCTGGTACTGTGCCTGTGTTCAGTTAAATAAAGTCCAGTCAACTGCAACTCTTAGGATCAGTCTGTTCATCCGCCTTTGCAATGCTATATATGAACAAATGGGGGCAGTGTTGTTTTGGACTGTTTGAAGCAATGGACTTCAACTAGTTATATTTAATCGAACAACCAGAACTTGTTTAGCGGGAGAACCTGTTAGTAACTATCAAATGTACAGTTTATGAACTTTTTATGTAGTTTTCTGTTTTAGGAAAGGTTACATGTGGGTGCAGATCTAACTTTGGATTTGTCAATTGCATCACGTATTTTGCTGCTGAATATCTTCAGCTCTTGGCTGAATGGATCCGCTCTTTGAATACTGATCGCCGGCCATCTCTATTTAACTTGCTGCTGTTTAACTTGCTGCTGTCCAGTCCCTCGCTGGCTCTTGGCCTTGGCCTCTGTATGGAATGCCAGAGAGGGGAGGAGATTTTATTTTTAACGGGTATAGACAAGCGCTCGCCCTAAATGGGCTTCACGCACTCCCTGGTTGCAGCGGCGCACTAATGTCCAGTCTGACCGACCGGTGCGCCTCGTTTCCAGTGCATGTAAGTAGGCTGTCTAAGAAATTCAGCTGTTCACCAGTTCCTTTTGGAACTTTGGAGTACATGCTATTGGTAATTCACCTTGTGTGTATTTATTTTGTTTAAAAAAATTATCATTCACCCGGTTTTCGACGTAGCGTTGTTTCTGAAAGTTGTTACTTTATATTTAATTAAAGGCAGGCAACAATTCCGAATAAATAGATATAAATTAATTATATTCGATATTGAGAGCTAATACTCGTATTCACAAAAAGATGAATTATAGTTCTCTGAAATCGATTTTAGAGGGTATAAGCAGGTGTATTGGAAGTATGAAGCACAGGGAATTCTTTACCGTTTCCTAAGGCAGACCTTCACTTGCCTCTGTAACTTGTTGTTTTGGAAAGAATATAGGCACAGAATATTTTATAGGCCTATATGAACATTTATGCTTTGTTTTGGCCTACAAAGGCCAATCTCCCAAGTTTTTGTCGATGCAGAAACCATAAATGTCACGTTTTATGTAGGATGTGTGTAAGCTCTCCAATGGGCTTTTTTATTGGTCTTTTGTCTGTAACAGTTTGCCTATTTTTATTGTGACCATAGATCACATCGGATATGTGGCAAAGGTATGAGAGCATTCTTAAAGCGAGAATTGTGAAAGAGGCCCCTGATTTATATTCGAATTATGGTGCTCAGTTGGGGTCTTCTCTGCAGGGATCCTAGTCCAGGTCTAATCGTGTGTAAGTCATGGCTGGCCCTTTAATCTTTAGCTACCCAGGGACATACTGCTGCTGCAGACGATGCGATAGGAGGTCAATCTGTGACGAAACCTGTCATAGTGTCTCACTCTCCACTTAGTAGTTCGGCTCAGTGCATTGTCATTATTGATTGTTGTTACTGTGGTATGTTATACATGTTAATTCCCTGTAATGGTTACCCACTATGTGCTTACTCTTTATTCACGCATGGATGTTCAAAAATAGGTTTTGCAAATCTAGTGATTTGTTAAAAGAGCCTTCTGAATTCTAGCAATGCCTTTGCATGTATTCTGGTGTAATTTTGTTCTGTGTATGATAACACTGTTATCATTGTTAGTGAATGGCACCAGTGTGTTTCGGCCCGATGCGCTAGTGCATGCTCCTGTCAACTGGCGTTACTGGATTAGAGGCTGATGATCCATGCTGAGCTGTGATGGCAACCTTTCCCCCAATCAACTCCTTCCTGCTCTATCACCTGATAATAGTGTTGTCCACACAGAGATGGTCTCTTTCATTGTCCATCCCTAATGCCGGCACTCAAACAGATTACCACCACCATTCAGTTACGCTCATCCCGTTCGTGCTGCAATACACTATGCACATCTCAAACAGGCGTATCAAAACTGAGTGTGCTGTCTGGTGAGAAACACTTTGGCTAACAGCCCAGCTTGTTAAAGCTCACAGTGGCATAACCTTAGCTTGTCTTCTGTGACCATGTCACATTTATACTCACCTACGAGATAGTCCACATGCTCACAGCCTTGAATCGACACCAAGAGTCAATGCTGTTGCTGATGTGACCCTAGATGACCAGACCACCATAGCTTTGACGTAATGTATTTCTCTGTTGCTTTATTTTCCATGTAACTCACTAGCTGTCTATTTTTGCTCCGGATGCCTGTCGGCATACTGTACTGTTCAGCCCATCACCGCCGCTATTGGACTTAGTTCCATGGCGCTCAGCTCATTGTTCAATGGGTCCTATTGTGGTTCAGCTGTGAGGGGAACAAGCACAGAGAATGCTGATGTGGCATTTTAGCAACCTTTAGCAAGTGCAGGACACATACACACACTAACAGACAGGCTTACACATGAGCCGATCCACATGCGGGCTGAAGTAGCCACACAAACACTTGCACATATGCAAACCCACCACCCACATACACTAACACTTTCAAACGCAAACACAGACATCCCACAATCGACCATATGTACACTCAAACAAACCATACACACACATTCACATATACACCGATAATTACCTGACTAGTCTCTCTGGTCTATGCAAATCTAGTGACGTCATTATTGATGTTTGTTTTGTGGTCCAAGGTTAGGTTAGTGCTGTGTACACTCAGACAAGCAACCGTTTGTCCTGCAAGGAACTTTATATTTTTTTGTGTAGAGACAGCAATTTAGTAAGTAAACATTATTGTGCGTTATAAATTGTTCATAATTGAAGAAGTCGTTTAAAACATTAAATTAATAACAGTAGTAGGTCATTGGATGGACAACACCCTAACTGTCTTTCAGCTGGGTAAGTAACTGGAGGCTTGTGTTAAACAAGGCACATTGATATTAGAAGACTAGTGACAGCCTGCGAGCTCAGTGCCTTCAGGATCTGGGCTGAGTTGCCTGGGGTATAGGGTTACAGTGCAAGGGTAGATTCCTGTATGGCAACGCAGGCTGGAGCAGCTCCTCTTACAGGGACTTCAGCAAGAGAGAGGAGAGAGGCTGAGCTGGATCTGGGCAGGACATGGGGAGCACTGGCGATGGTAGTCCTCATGAAGACGGGAGACCAGAGGTGTTATTAGTTAAGGCAATGTACCTTATGTCATAAAATAAATTAGTCAATTAGCAGTGGCCTTTTTGGGTTTGAATCTCATGTGTGTGTGGGAGAGTGAGACAGAGAAATTATACAAAAAGTACAATACATTGGTTATAATGATTGATTGTTTCAATGGAGAAAAACTAGTTGTGAAAACAGTTGTTTCATTAGGAACACAAATTAATAACTGATTATAATAGTGAGGATTCTCATCATCTTCCTCTGTTTCAGCAGTTCAAGGAGTCCCCAGTGGTGTGTCTGAACGTGATCACAGAGGACACCAGCCCACCAACAGAGAAGATCCTGACTGGCACGGAGCCCCCTGTGTCGTGGACCCAATTAGGATAGCCGTCATCTTGGGAACACCGAGATTGTAGCTGTCGGGACTGCAGAAGCTGAAAAGTGGAGTAGAAGCAAAGCCCTTCATTGGTTGAATCCTAAATGCCACGTCAGTGTCTGAAGATAGGAGAATCCACTGATACCTTCTGAGGAACATGGACACCATGGAGAGCCCAGTCCTGGAGCCCAGATCGGAGCGCATAGCCCGCTACAAGGCCGAGAGGAGGCGTGAGCTGGCCGAGCGTTATGGTAACGTGGAGGAGCTGCCCACCAAGTGGGTGCGGAGGGACAGCAGGGAAGTGCAGGACCCAGCTTCCCACACTGGGGTGCCAGACTCTGACGGCCCCCTAACCGTCACAGAGAGGGTCAACGGCAAAGCAAGGGGGACAGAGGGGAGCAGGAGAGGGCAGCACTGGGACGACCACTCCTCCCCTGGGGAAGACCCTCAAAGAGCCTCCAATGGCTTTGAAGCAAACCCTCCTCCAGAGTCTGCATATGTGAGAAGGTGGGTCTGCTTTGTGCCTGTCACAGTAGTGTTATCTAACAGCCACACGAAATGCTTCACCCTTATTGGCACCCTTATCACCAATCTATGACTAAATGTAATGTAATCTAATATGTAAATATATATATCACTTTGCATAATACCTCACTTCATGTCCCAGCAGTACAGCTATTTCAGACTACAAGATTTTTTGGTAGTAAAGGTTTGCAGAAAATACAGAAAAAATATTTCTTAGACTATGGATTTACACAATATACTATATAACCAAACAGTATTTTCACTTAGTTGAAGGATTTTTTTTAACAGCAGCAATAATGGTAGAATAAAGCAAAGGAGTTAGTCTTCATCTGTAGTCTTTAACTTCCAATGCTAGATATATTTTTTTTAAATGCAGGTCTATCGGCAACAACAGTTTTTGTCCATTAAACACTTCCTGCTCTAAACCAGTTGTATTTCCAGTGAACATTTAGTTGCAACAGTTCTTGGTTAGAGTTCCCCTGATTAAACTGTGATGGCTGAAACTGGACCTCTGATCAGAGGACTGTAAAATAGGGCTTTGATCGTGTTGGTTATCGCAACCTTTAAATGGTGCCCTGTACAAGTGTTCTTATGGATCACCAATATGTGGCACAGTAGTTTGCCACTTTCCTTGTGCCGACTCCCCCCTACCCATCCTCCAAACCTCCCGATCTCCCTCTCCCATCCCTCTCCAGACATGGCTCCGCAAGTTTTTACAGCATGGGGAGTCAGGGGGAGCTCCCAGACCCCCAGGCAGCCAGTGGACCCGACGCCCCCCAGCTCCACACTCGGGTGTCGGTGGGCCAGTTGAAGAGTGCTCTGCTTCAGCAGGCAGGGAGCGGAGCACAGCCTGAGAAAGTGTAGGGTCACCTGCATGCAAAAGCATGTGTGCGTATGTGTCTGTGTCTGTTAGGGTTTGATCCTTATCATCAGTTCAGCTTGTTTGACCACCAATATGTCGCCTCAGCACTTTCTGCCCCTTTCCATCCTAACCCTACTCCTTCTCTGTCTACGTGGACAGTAGTCCAAGCGCTTGCCGTTCGACCTCCTCTCTCGACCTGGCCTTGGCGCCAGGGGCTGAGGGGGGGCGACGGCGCTCCAGACGCTACCTCCCAGGGGCCACAGGCGGGGGCCGCAAAACCAACGAGCGCTTCAGGACACAGCCCATTACAGCCGATGAGATGCAGGAGAGCAGCGGGTAGGGGTCGCACGCTGTGGCCGGGATAACCTCCGCATGGCAGGCCGAGGCCCCTGGCCTCGCCTAGAGGGCTGTTCTCAAGGCCTAGTTGTTTGCTGTGTTTCATTTAATTTGCAGTGTTTTATGTGGATGGATATGCTATTTTAATGATGTGTACACTGAGCTGTATGAGCTCATTTGTAAAGGTATTCATTTTGCATGCTATCATGGAGGAAATGCCAGTCTGGCCCAGGCGTTTGAATCAGCGAGCCTTTGACCTTGGTATAAAAGTGGTTTGTTTTTCAAGGTGTGTGTGTTTTGCATGTGTTTGCATTAGTTCCACCACTCTAATCCGCCCTGCTGACATAAACACTGTTGCTTTGTTGAGCATGCAGATATGAGACAGTCTCCCACCTCTACATAAATGTGCGTGTGTGTGTTGGGTACTGCTGTGTGTCATACAGGCTGAGAATGGGCGAGAGTGAGAGGACACACAACGCGAAGGAGAAGCTTTGTCTTAATTTGTTTTCAGCCAATGAGCTCACCGTTCTTTTTCTCTTACCGTTGCAGGCTGTTAGAGGCGGAGGAAGAGGCGAACGCTAAAGGTAAGACCCCGGCTGTTTATCAGTCCACGTTTTTGTCTGTTCTTGCGTTCTCGTGGACCCGTTTGATGTAATCTTTGATGGGCCAAGCACGCGGTTCCAATTCAAAGAACGCAAGTTACCAAGAACGCTTAAAATGCAGGTATGTGTTCTTGATCCGCCCATTTTATCGAGGATGCATCGGTTGCTTACTTGCTAGCAAAAATGCGTCTGATATCCCAGAAGTCATTGCAAGAATGACGGCAGGAGTGCAATCAGCATTTTCCAGCTGCTAGGTCGTGACATTTGAAAGGCCATCCATAAGAATGTTAAATAACATTTTAGTCGGTTACTCATCTCTACCATATGAGTAAAATGACAAACACGCGTTTTGAGTTGTCTTTACCTTTATTATATAAACAAAGTAAGTAGCAGCCCACTAAAACGCAAAGTAATAAATATACACGGGGCCGTTTTTGCCGATGTGCATTTTGAGCGACCGCAATGGGCCCCCTAACCACTAATCCCCCCCCACTAAGAATAAAACTTGAAGGTGGCAAACTGTGGCAGACCCCGCTATCTGTAGTCTCTGCTGCATTCTGCCAAACTGAGATCGAAACTGCTGCTGTTGTGTAGTTTCTAGCTAGTTAAAGCAGTATGTAGTTCTAGAGAATTGGGAAAAAATGGCAAGTACTTCAATCACAGCACTCAAAAAGGCAAACCTCCTGAGTCTTTGGTCCCTCCCATCCCACACATGCCCATGCATGCTCTCTGACTTGACTTCATGAGCCTGAGCAAGACAGTGTTTCATGAATCATGTGTATGTTGTGCATATATCTGGTTCTCACCAACAACGCATAAAGCGATGTCTGATTCCAAGGTGAGAAACCAAAGAATCCCGAACATCTGATCGTAAACGCTCTAAAATTGAGTGGTTCACACCAAAGCAACGATCACAGACACAAATGACCGTTTGTTAACGGTTAGCTAATGTTAACAAAAACAATTTCATAATTGTATTCCCCTATTAACATGAGCTAGAGCACAACAATCGTTTTTATTTAGCTGTGATTGGCACCATAGTTACTACGTTGCCGAGTATATCCAACATATGAACTCATGTTCACCCACAGTTTATGTATACGAGAATCGCCAAGGCCATAGCTGTGCCATGTATAATACTTCCCAGGGTCCTCCTTGTGAACCAGAAGATATAAGCACAGGGAAATCAGTTATATTTAGAGTTGTATATGTACATCATCGGTGTGTGAGTGTGTGAGTGAATGGGTGAATGAGAGGCAACATTGTAAAGCGCTTTGGTTCCATTCCGGTTGAAAAGTGCTATATAAATGCAG
>JAVQIZ010182278.1:0-11059 GCA_036023535.2 Galaxias brevipinnis
GTGTGTGTGTGTGTGTGTGTGTGTGTGTGTGTGTGTGTGTGTGTGTGTGTGTGTGTGTGTGTGTGTGTGTGTGTGTGTGTGCGTGCGCATGTGTTTTAAGGTTTCCTTTTGAGTAGCAAAATAAGACAAGCTAACTAGTTTTCTGTAGGAAGATACTAAAGCGGAGAAATATAACACGATAACACGTTGAGCACTTTTCCTATAAAAAATGCACCCAGGTATTTATGCCCGAAGATTTCCCTAAACATGTTCTACTGTGCTTTTGTCTACAATTTGTTTGGCTATCCACTCAGTTTGATGTCCCGCCAACCAGTCTGGGAGTTCGCTGGTAGCCATCCACCTATCCTCCACGTTTTCCCTCAGCCATACATAGCTAGGACACACAGCTAATGACCTCATTTGCATCCCCGACACACCATTTTTCTTTTGGAATCAATTCTATCATTGAACAGCTTGTAAAATAACTGAAGATATGATTGATCAAAAGCAAGGATCCGCTTTCGTCCTAGTTGTTTGTTTCACAACTGGTTGAGGTGATGGTTTGTTGATTCTCCTTACCCGTCTGAATCAGAGGAGACAAAGAAGAATCAGCAAGGCAAAACAGAAATATTCATTACACAGCCTGCATCCTTAAAAGGTCTCTGGCAAGCCTTATGCTTTTTTACCCAACCAGATCTGAATATTAATTTATTTGGCTATAAATATTAAAGTAATCTGTACCTTTTAAAATTCTTTTCAAATTCAAAGTTCCCCCAGCCATTGATGAAGGCAACCCAGGAGAGCACTGCTCGAAATGTTTTAGTACAGAGACTGGTTGATAAGAGATTCTCTCTCTCTCTCTCTCTCTCTCTCTCTCTCTTGGTCTCTCTCTCTCTCTCTCTCTCTCTCGGTCTCTCTCTATCTCTTTCTCTCTATCTCTCTCTCTCTCTCTCTCTCTCTCTCTCTCTCTCTCTTTCTCTCTTTCTCTCTCTCTCTCTCTCTCCCTCTCTCTCACCTCTCTCTCTCACATCTCTCTCTCTCTTTCTTTCTCTCTCTGTCCCTCGCCCCCTTCCCGCTTTCGGAGTCCAGGGGGATTTTCGGATGCATCCAACGTGTCAGAAATAATTAGGTTTTGTCAGATTTATCATGGTGGCACCAACCTCTTTTCTCCAACTTGGAGCCCCCGGATCATTTTAAGCCTTGTTTGTGTGTGACAGCATTATTATTCTTGTCAGTTGGCCCGTAGTTTTCCTCTTTGCTCCCCTCTCTTGTTGTGCTGGGGGAAGTCCAACTCACTCTCCTGTTTCCTCCTGGCCTTTATTGACAGTGGCTAAGGATACTTATCCATTTGGAGTTCAAAACATGTATCATGGTGTCCGAGGGAACCGCCACAGCCCGAAGTTGATTAATGGCGGAACCTAGCTAGCTTTTTTTTTTGCTCCCTCTCGAGGAGCGACATGCACAGCCTCTGCATATTAACCAGAGACAGCGCTTTCTATTAACGAGATAAAAAAGCTCAACTCCCCCTTGCTCCAGGGGAATAAGGAATTCTCCATTATTTATCATGTGCCATGTTTTTTACATCCGTTTCCCTTTTTCATATATTTCAACCAGGTGTCGTCAGTAAACTTTTAAATGCCACACTTGTCTGGAACATCACCTGCTATCACTTGTACAGGAGGCACGGTCTCTCATGTAATTTTCATGTGATTCCGTACAACAGAGACAAGAGTCCTCATGTTGGAGTAGCGTTTAACAAACAACACTTCTTATGGCCATGCTGTCCAGTCGAGTTAAGGACATCTTAGATTTATTCGTGCAACCAAAATCCTTATCCAGGAAAAAGTATTGTTACATAAATTATATCTTTAAAGAATTAGTGTGTATTATTGCATTTGTTGTGATGTGTGATAAACCTGTCCACACTGCCCTGCCACTCAAAATATTTCTAATTACCTTTTACAAATAGCAGCAGAGTGAAATATGTCGTGGGCGTGAGGAGGTGGGTCCTTGGGGCCCTTTGAGCAAACATGACACATGTCCATACAAAACTATTTATTATTCACACACTGTAGAGCATACCAGCCAACTGACCACCTTCACCCACTGACATTTGTTGGGAGATATAGATATATTAATCAAAAGAATAAGGGAAATAAATTATTGTATCTAAGCGTGTGTATAAAAACATATAATATTTTTTAGGGAGAGCTTTCATTTATTTCTGCTTTGTTTCCCAGGTCACATCACATTCATGTCAAAGAGGAGCCATTGAACATGGACGACGATGACTGTCCGATGTCACTAGTGACGACTGCTAATCACAGCCCAGAGCTGGAGGACGACCGAGAGCTAGAGGAAGGGAACCTATCCGAGGACCTGGAGTGACTGGAGAAGCTCTGCTTATTGTATCCCTCCACCGCACTGTTCCCCTACTGCATTACCTGCAAGACAAACAACCACTCCACAACACAACCCAACAGAGCTGATTCTCATCATGGGGACTATTTATTGAGCATGCATCCGGAGGAAGACTGGCCCAAAGGCACTCTTTGCTGCAGCCCTTTGGAATCCTGAAGAGGACAGGCATGAGATGTCTGTTTTTTAAAACAACACTTTAAGATAGATTTCATTCAAAATGGCTTAGCCACACACGCAGTCCAGCTCACAACAAAAAAAACTGACAAAGCTCATGGACGGTAAACGAAATAAACGAGCAAGTCTGACCTGTAGAAAGAAACGGCCTCATATACTGCCAAAAAATACGTTTTAAGTTTGTGAATAATCCAACCCACAGTAGTTGTTGATGTTTAGAAACAATTGCTGGTTCAATTCACGTAGTTGCTCTGTTTTCATTTGCACAGGAGTAGTATCAGAATCTAGTGTCACTGCCTGTATGTCGCTGAAATGTAAAGAAAAACACAAAAAACTAAAAAAATACTAATGATTATTTTCCTTTCTGTTTTTTTTTTATTTTCTATCATGATGTAAGACACCACCAACTGTAAATGCCATTTCTCACCAATAACAGATATTAAGACTGTTACAGTTGTCAAAACGTAGGCTTCCAGTCTATTATCTGTTTGTGATGAAAACGTGAAAAAAGTGAATACTAAGTTGAGAAAAAATACGTAACTGTTTGTGTAAAGCACCATTTTACAGAAAAAAAAATGCATTTCTGCATCTTCTGCTGTCCTCTTTACCTCCTCGTTCTAAAGCTTTGTCTACCTGCAAACAGTCACAGGCAACAGCTAGAAACCAAAGCCAACACTAGCAATGGCCAATAGCTTAGACAGAAGCCACCAGACTCCTTTTGGTCAGCCTTCTGTGACTTTAACTAGTACAAAGAGAAGCTTTTTCCGCAAAACTACCTTCGAATAACCTCTGGGATTGTTTAATTTAGCCCTGTACAAAGATGACTTGGAGTAGAACAAAAAAAAGGATTTTGATGTGTAATTTGATATCTTGATGAGCATCCACTTGGAGTGAAGAGGGAGGAGTTACCTAGCAGATGTAACAAAGGTCAGGAGATAGGATATGTTATTTAAGCTACAGACAGAATCTGGCTGACTGGTGGAGAGAGCAGCTAACTGGTTAAAAGTGGAACATGACCAAAACAAACATTTGTGTATTCAATGGAAATTCAGAATATTTGTGTTGTTGTGAAGATTGTTATTAGATTTTCTTTTTTACCTTTTATTTTTTTGGGTTACACTTTTTGTTGTCCATCATGTCATTGTTTTTCTAACCTGGTGAAAATGTAATGTTATAAGTGGGACTGTCAAATATGTCATGTCTTTTTTCCGTACGGTTTGTTCAGAGCCGTGTCTAAACCGAAACTGAAAACATAGTAACCAAACATTAAAATCTAGTGAAGCCAAATAAGTCATAATTTCAAGTTGATATGAAATGATGTGGCTTGGTTATCATATTAAAAAGCAAATAATATAGCCATTGTAGAAGAGAATTTCGAAGGTGAGATGAACCTTTTCTAGGTGATATTTGCTTTAATCTGTTGTCAAATACTAATTGTGTGATTCATAGCTTGTTAAGTCTATAAGTACAGCCAGTGTTAGCAAAGGAGATGGTGATTTCACTACTGCACTACGTGTTCTGTATGGGTAACAATTTTTATATCACATTTGGTATTTTAGTGACAGAACAGAAGTAGGGATTGTTCCAAGACTACATTTTGTTTCTCACAGCCAATGTCATCTAGAAAAGTGTTTTGCTTTAATGGTCATTTCTGTTTTCAGTCAAACCAAAGTTACACAAAATTCTGCCTCCTCTGGTATGGGATATAGACACTCTAAACTACTCAATCCTTTCCTAGGCTAGCACTCACACACACACACACACATACACACACACACACACACACACACACACACAACGCATGTACACACACAAGCCCTGCTTTTTACTTTGCCAGCTTTCATGGTCCTTGGGTATAACTCCAGATCCAGATAATTCAAAGGATCTGAGTTTCTATTGAGTTGTTACCAGCAATGTGTGTTTGCTTTGTACATATGGAAACAAACTGTGCACATGTTTTTTCCCAAAATACTTATACCTCCGCTGTGTCAAACCGAACAACTCCCCCTAGCTGTGATATCATTTCAATAAACCATCGGCGATCATGGGTTATTGCTTAAGTATTTTGCCAAATGAAATAATTGGTTGCTATAGTTTAATGCATATACATTTACAGTGCAAGCACAAACGCATACACGCTAATGCACAAACACACATACTGGTTCCACTTCAAGAGGGTGCTGGGTCCAGGAACAAAGCTTATCCCTTCAAAACTTTGCTGGTGTCAGCAAAAACGACTTGAAGAAGACATTCATAAATAATCTTACCACACCAAATAAAAGGACACTTTGTCTTTTAAAAAAAGGGTTCTCCCACATACCCCAAAAATGCTTTCTAAAAGGTTCTACCTCTGCACAACCAATTCAGAACAATTATGACAGATTGCACGAGTTATTAGAATGCCACAAGAGCTGTTACACTTTACTACGCTTGTCTCATAGGACATGGCTAAACTGACGTTTACATTCCCTACGTCAGGATATGAAAGAATCGCATTGTAATAGGTTGTCCTCAAACATTTGTAGAATGATAATGTATAATTATACCTGTAAGGGAATATTGTGTTTAAAATGCATGTCTAAAAATCATTTGGTGGACTGGAAACAAGAATTAATAATAAAAAATAATATAATAAAAAGCATCGGGATGATGGCCTAAATGTATGTACAATGCATAGAAATGCATACCTCAGCTATACTATTTTGTTTTGGGAAGGACGATATCTATCAGCCACAGAATGCATATTACCTGTAGATTTTGCATGGATTTTGTATAAATTAAGTAAAAAAATGTCTAAAATAGTTGCTTGCACATAATACCAGAAAGACCTCCAGAACTGCGATCGGCTTCTCCACTAGATTTTAGGATTGTCTGGATTTTCTGGGTTGATTTTGTCTGTATTTTGATAACTGTGCATACTAATGTAAAAAATGTTGGTGGACCCATAAATTTACCAAACTTTTTTCTAAGCTGAAAAAATATCAGTGTTTCGTTTGAGAATTTCATGAATTTTTACTGTTCTCTCATTGCTCGCTAAGAATAGCAATTAAACCTGCTTTTTCTGCATCTGCTTTGCGTAGCTGTAAGGCTTAACCTAATGTGTGTATTTATTGCTTGTACCTCTGTGCATACTTTATGAAGCATAATGTCTGGCAGTTGAGTCATGTATCCTTTCTACTGCTTTCGTTCTCTAATAATTGGGAATGTGATCCCCTATGTATACAGTAAATTGGGACTGTAGCAAACACATGTCTATGTAATTGGTGAATACTTTTTGTTTTTGTTTGATTCCTTCTGATCAAGATTTAGACTAATTTTTGATACTTTTCATTACTGTGTACTGTGTCCATACTTTGAAAAATTCTATGACGTTAGGAAGTCATGGTTGAGAATTGTAACAGCCGTTATTATTTTCTGTATTCATGGCTTTTCACTGCTGAATAAAATAAAGGACCAAAACTAGGATTTGAAAAGCAACTCTCTACCTCCGACATCAGGGAGTTCCATTTCTTTTTCAGAGTACACATATATCTTTTATTCTACAAAGGCACAACCATAAAAAAAAAATCTAGCTGGCATTACACTTTTAACAATTCAAGACTCTGCTTCTTCAGATACAGTATGTGAAGGGAGAAAACAATTAAAGTTTAATGTCTATGTTACAAGGCTTTGTTCCAGCTTCCACCACCTTCAAACTTGTTAAGAAGATGAGGACAAGGGGATGTTACCAGCCACCCACAGGCCAACTAATGGGTTTTGGCTCCATATAGCATGTTCATGCCCAACCTTTTGATATGGAGTATGCATGCATATCCCAGAAGTGCTCTTTAACAGTACAGCTTGGTACATAATTGAAAGGATATTGTGTGCCAATAACTTCTCCAGCCTGTTAAGGAGCAGAAAAAGCACACTCAATAACACAAAGTTAACATGAGTTATTGTGAAACCTACACAAAGTTTTATTGTGTATTTTTTATAAAAGAAAAATATAAAGAATATACATTTATATATAAAAAAGGCATCTCATATGTTAACTGTTTTGTTCGGTTCTCCCACTGTTCACTTCAATAAACCCCTCCCTACACTGATTGTTGACCGTTGACCATTCCGACAATATGACAAGTGGAGGGCCTACAACTTGTCGGTCATGGAGCAGCCACAGACTGACATACTCATTGAGATTCAAATGGTTTCTACCGTGACCAATAGGTTGCCCATTAGCCCCACTGTATTCCGAAAGCCTTTCACACGTTCCAGAGGGTGCTTGGGGACTTTCCTCGGGCCTTTGAATCATGTCCGTTGGTCATTTAATCGTAACATCGTTGCATGTTCTTGTTCTCCAGATGATGTCCCATGAGAGGTCAGAAAACAACGGCATTTTCAGAAACCGACTGATACACACTCTCCCCAATGACAGTCCCAGGCAGGCTGCCGTTGTCTCCTCAATGGCGTTCCAGAGCATTAGCTAGCGAGCAAAGGCGCTCGTCTTGCAGTGCTATTTATGCACTTGGAAGTGTTTGTGAATTCAAGTGAGGGATCGCATATGGAGTGCAACAAGGGCCGCTGTGTACTACACAACATCATAGGGTGCGCCGACATTAAAGTGTGAGCGGCGCTACAGACCCTTCTTTCAAAGGCCATGAAATAATAATGTGTTGTGGCTCGAGAGGTATCCGTAAGTCACTCGGGCTGCTTTTCATAAAGTGGAGTTATTTACAGTGCGATGAATAAAAGAAAGGGTAGCTAGTGGTGCGAGCCTTTTCCACATGAATGAAGGAAGGGGGTCGCTTCTATATACATAGAAGTACACAGGAGGAAGAACATTTGTGTATTTTAAATAGGTCAAAGTTAATTTCCTAACTAGTAGAGAAAATAGGGACGAAAAAGGAAACGAGTGACAAGCGGATCGCAGTGGGATAAGTAGATAGTCTAATCAATAAGAAAAATGTCAGTATTTTTGAGATGTTTACAAATGGTTTCGGTTGAAGCATATTTTTCTGGTCATGGTTAAGTCGACAATATAAGTAACACGAACTATATATATGCTGTAGGCCTACTACGAATGAGCCTAAGAACTTGTCAAATGTTCCCAGTGCACTTGTCCTGCATTCCATCTAAATCTAATTGATCCGTGGGCTTGCAACATATCCTTTTGCATAAATGAGTACTGAACGTCCAACTATTTCATATCCAGCAGCACTGACCAATTAGGTCAATTTAGGAACTGTCCCCTAGCGGGATTGTGTTGCAAACATATCCAGTCACACGTTTCTTAATTGAGAGTCCATGGGTCCTTTTACTCTCTTTCTGTCTTTCTTTCTCTCTCTCTCCTTCTCCCTCCCTCGACCACAAACTCCCCCTATCCCTCCGACCTGACAATTCGTGTCGGGCTCTGCAGAATACCCTCGCCCCCAGGCAGCAAAAATGCCTGCTAAATAGTCCGAGGCAATGGCAACGCTAATTGAGATCATCATTATTATAATTGCGGGCCCTGAAAAGCGCGTCTTAAATAATTTGCATTACTCTCCGGTTTATATTGGACGCAGTGCAAAAATAATTGCATAGCTCCGAGGCACATTGGTGGGTTCGGTGGCAAACGACACTCCTTTCTTTCTTTTCTATAGTTTTTTTCTAGACTAGTGCCAGTTTGTGCCATGGCTCTGAGCTCCAGAGCGGACTCTGGTATGCCAGTCACATGGATTGGTTAAGTGCTTTGGGGTCTGAGAGCAAGACACTGGGATCGGGCTGTCTTTGCTGTGTTGGAAATAATCTCTTTTGTAATTAAAACAAACACGTTTGCGCAGTTTATCTCCTTTTCTCTCAATTTCTCAAACACACACACACACACACACACACACACACACACACACATTCAGTAATCATACACAATAAAATATTATGGTTAGATGCAAATCTGTTATCAGCTATGGATTTCATTTTATATGCTTTTTGACAATATTTTCTTAAATGTATATTATACTTAGGCCTACTTAATTAAAATATAATGATGTTTGAGTGTTTTAAAACACCAGTGGAACTTGGTGGTTGAACTAAAAAAGACATTAAGTGGTGTAAATTTGAAAGTCTTATCACTAAGATAAGGCTAAAAGCAATAAGAACTATTCACAAATCATTACATCTAGATGTAGTATGTTGAAGGAACATTTTTCGTCAAATAGGCCCACTGTTGATATAATGTGCTGTGACCAAAGGTAATATATGCAGGAGAACTGCCTATTTTTCACATTGAAACAAGGGATTAACCTAACAAAGTGGTGAGAAAACTGCTGATATTCATGAATTCTTGCCTTTAACATTATCTAGCACCTACCACACACACTTACACATCTGCTCAAAGACATATGTGCCGCGCACAGACCCCCACACACCAATGCCAAGATACATCACAATGTAACTACTCATAGCTAATTATTTGTTATCCAGCTTGTTGACATTAACAACAAGAGCAACCAAGTCAGGCTTGTTGCATGTCTTATGTATACCTATGTTAAAGTAATTAGATCCAATAGAATAAACAGAATCAGATTAGGTAAATCCTTCCACATAACAAC
This sequence comes from Galaxias brevipinnis, assembly GCA_036023535.2. Lineage (NCBI taxonomy): Eukaryota > Metazoa > Chordata > Actinopteri > Galaxiiformes > Galaxiidae > Galaxias > Galaxias brevipinnis. Next base: position 9,147 of record JAVQIZ010182278.1, read on the forward strand.
AATCCCTTTGTATAGTGTGATTTTCTTCTTTTTTAACACCCCACATATTCCTTATGAAATAAGCTTGATAGTGGGTAAATGGCTGGAGTGGCTGTGGCTCAAGGACCTCTCGTATCAATTTCAATCCATTCCATGGGAATCAGATCCAGACCTAATTGCCAATTCATCTGAATTTATTATAGAACCATTTCAATTACATTACCACCACCGTTGAGTTCTGATGCACTAAATTAAATTAGGACACTCGATTGCATCTCCTTTCTTAAATCCCAGCATATTTAAAAGTCTGGCCTCCTTTTTTCTAAACTTCTAAAGAACTTTCCTCTTGGTATTGGCCTAAAAAAAGGACGGGACGATGAAAAACCCTGAGAAGTGGGACTACGGGGGATAAAAAAAAAAAAGAAATATCTAGCATTAGTGAGGAATGGCGGGTTAAATCACTTACTGAAGATTTTTAATGACATTTCAGTGTTCCTCGTATAATTACTCTTCATCTAAGATATCCCATAATGCTGTTGGACAGTCTCGGTTCAGGCTCGCTAGCTCGCTTCATTAGCGTGTCATCCCTGCTTCACATCAGACGATTTAATTGTAATGCTGAATATGCACAGCACTCCACAGCACCCTAATCAAAGTGGATCCACTTGTATTATTAATATCAGATATCGGTCTGCTTGCTATTTTTTTTATAAATAAAAGAATACAGATGCATAAATCAGCTGTCATTTATTATCCTTACATAGGAATATCCTCCAGACATATGAGCTAAGACCCCCCTCCTCTTTTCTTATCTCTGTTTCTCCTTGCATCACTCATCAAGATTTGAAAAGAAGAGGAGAGAGAGAAATCCTACATTAAATATACATACTAATTCCTTACCATCGTAATAAGATTACAAAGCAGGTGACATTGGCCACCAAAAATGCAAATGATTAGCAATGACAAGTGGCTGGAAAGGTAATGCTTTGCACTACACTCCAAGAAATGAAAGATGAGCAGAGAAAAGAAAAGGGGAGGACAGAGCCAAGAAAAGAGAGTAACGGGGGCAGGCTTAAGGATTTACATCTAATAGCAAATAATTTGTTCCTGGGCAGAAATGGGGTCTTTGAAGGGATTGAATGAAAACCATCACACACACACAAATGAACGCACCCAGGTTCTGCTGACCAGCCATGAAATGCAGTTGTTCTTAGATTCCTTTAGCCCAGGCAAAGCATCCTGTACCACTAATCCAAAAGAGTGCAAGTCTAATCTAGATAGCATAAGGATGATGGGTAAGAAGGGAAGAGAGTTGGAGAATGCTGAATTATCACTGGACTCAAGGACAAGATTAAAAATGAAGGCTTTTTGGGAGATTAACCTTCATTATTTGCTGGATATGGTAGAAAATGCAGCCATTTTGGGCGCTTAGGGATTTTGATAAATCGACAAGTGTACTTTCTTGTGACAGTGTGTATAATCAAATTGTTTATTCATGCTTTCCACAGGATGTCTGATGTTTTAAATTAGTGTGCCTGTGATATGCAAAGGTAAAGGGAAAATAGGGAAATCAATAAGATAGTGATTCAGGTAAGTTGCACTGTATGTTGTTGAAATCCATCCATCCATCCATCCATCAGCTATACCGCTTATCCTATGCAGGGTCGCGGGGGCCGGAGCCTATCCCAGCCGACACAGGGCGAGAGGCGGGGTACACCCTGGACAGGTCGCCAGTCTATCACAAGGCCGACACATAGGGACAGACAACAACTCATACTCAGATTCACACCTACGGACAATTTAGAGTCACCAATTAACCTGCATGTTTTTGGACTGTGGGAGGAAACCGGAGTACCCGGAGTAAACCCACGCAAACATAGGGAGAACACGCGAACTCCACACAGAAAGGCCCTTGGGCCAGATTGGGATTGAAC
>JAVQIZ010182295.1:0-12181 GCA_036023535.2 Galaxias brevipinnis
TGAACCTGGTGCTGTGTGGGAGGAGAAAAGCTGGAAAGACCATCATAGGCAACACCATACTGGGACAAAATAAACCTAATGCACGTGCATCTCACTCTCACCAGCAGTGTGTGAAGAGAGAAGGCAAAGTGTGTGGGCACAGTGTGACCCTGGTGGAGATGCCTGCTCTGACCGGAACGTCTCTCTCACAAGAGGAAGTGATGCGTGAGACTCTCCGCTGCGTCTCTCTGTGTGACCCTCCTGGAGTCCACACTTTCCTCTTTGTCGCACTCGAGGTTCCACTTACCGACGAAGACCAGGGAGAGTTAAAGACCATCCAGGATATTTTCTCCCTAGGTGTTGGTCCCTTTTGTATTGTCCTTTGCAAACAGCAGTCTAAATCTAAAGTCCACAAAGAAAATCAGGAGATCTTGGAATGTAGTGGGTTACAGTATCACATGCTCAGAGGCCCCTCAGACGTACCACTTCTAATAAAAGCTATAGAAGAAATGGCTTCAGAGCGTGGAAATACAGCGTATACGTCTCAAATGTACCTTAAAACACACGTGGACACAAAACTATTGTATTATGACCAAATGATAGAGGGGATGAGAAGGACCATCAAAGCTCTGAAGTCACCAGGTAAAAAAAAATACAATACAATTAAACTGAAATGACAGGCAACTGTGTCACATTACAATATACTGTAGTATACCACTCATCAGACTCTGATCATATTTAAGTAAAATATGTGTTCAGGCAAATATTTTCACTTGCCCTTTACCTTCTGGAAATGCTTTTATTAATTATATTTAAAATGTGATTTAAAACAAACCACTTTTGTTAACACTGTACATATTAATTATGTCACTAGATGATTTGGTGGAAGTACAGGATACTCTCAGGATCGTACTTTTGGGAAAGACAGGAGCTGGGAAGAGTGCGAGTGGAAACTCCATCCTGGGGAAAAAGGTTTTCAAAGAAGATATCTCTGATAGATCAGTCACCAGTGTTTGTCAGAAAGAATCAGCTGAAGTCAATGGAAGACAGATCACCGTGATTGACACGCCAGGACTGTGTGAGACAGGTATTGATGAAGAAGAGACCAAGAAAGAGATTGTAAGATGCATCTCCATGGCAGCCCCTGGGCCTCATGTTTTCCTTTTGGTCCTAACAGTAGGCCGTTTCACCAAGGAAGAGAATGAAGCAGTAAATACAATTGAAGCTACCTTTGGAAAGGAAGCATCTACGTACACTATGGTACTTTTCACTAAAGAGGATTCCTTGAAAGAAATTAGCATTGACGAATATGTACAAAATGCAGGGCCACAAATAAAACACATAATTAGCAAATGTGGTGGCAGATACCATTCGTTTTACAACAGTGACAAATCAAACCCTACTCAGGTTACAGACCTCCTGGCTAAGATAGACACCATGGTGAAAGTCAATGGAGGAAACTGCTACACCAATGAGATGTTTGAGAAAGTAGAATTGGCTCTCAATGAACAGATGAAGAAAATACTAAAGGAAAAAGAGGAGGAAACTGAAAAGCAGAAAAAGGAAATGAGTGTCAAACACGATGAACAAATCAAACAACTTCAAAAAGACATGGAAGATGAGCTGGAAAAGAACACTGAAACCTCTCTAACGGAGCAAGAAGAGAAAGAGAAGCAGCATTATGGGACAATAAGCACACTTTATTCTTACTTATTTTGTATTTATTTTTGCTTTCTTTCATAATTAAAATATAACACTTAATATTAAGAAGTTGTCGTGTTACAGGGAATACGATGGAAGAGGATGATACGTCTGAAAGGGAAATAGAAAGCAATGAGGCTGAAAACAGCGCTCTTTCCGAAGAGCCTGAATATCTGGATACATACACACATTTAGGACAACTTGGTAAGTTATTACCCTCAACGTCATTTTTGGGATGCATACACAATTACTTGTGAGTGTTGTATATAGTGATCATTCAGTTAGACATGATAACATCAAGACATCAACCCTCCTATTATGTTGCGGGTCAATTTGACCCGTCTCAAATTTCTTTAATTCAGAAAACATATTTGTAACAATGTTTTTGAGCATAGTAAACCATGATCTGTAAGGGGTGAAAAACTTAATTTCACTAAATATTGATTAAATATATATTAATTGAGCTAAGGATAATATTTATAATTTTTTATTTACATTTTTTTATTACTTTTGTATAGTTAAACATGCACTGGGTCAATTTGACCCGGGAACATCATTGCTGTTCCTTAAAGTCGAACATAACAGGAGGGTTAAGACAAATAGCCTTTTAAAACTGTGGACACATTAATGAAATAAGTGTAACAAAATTGGATTAGAGAATTAGTCATTTAGGTCATTTTATTGTATTTTTGGTCTGCACTCTCATTTCTGTATGTAACACATCATTATATTCTAATTTAGAATGTAAGAAAGAATGCTAATAATAGTATTGCCATAATTTTTTGTGGTTAAGAAACTTTAAGAATTATATAAATGGTCCTTGCTTTAAAAAGTAATGTTGAATAACAGGCCAGCAATCATGAAATCAATCATGATCAATCATCAATCATGACATATCTTACCAATATACCAATATACAATATATGTACACAAAACCAAAGACAGATGGAGCAGAGGCTTCTTCTCATGTGGGAAAGGGAGGAAATAATAGATTGACATAGCATGGGTAGTGTTTGCCTTTGCTCACTTTGTTCTACAAATATCTTGTGTAAAAATACACATTGACAAATCTTTTGTATTTGGAATTCTAGACAGACGGAGGTGAAGTAGGTTAAGATTTTTTTTATTTTCACAATTTAAACAAGGAATAAAATATTTGCACTAGCTATAACAAACATCACCACACCCGTGCTAGCACTGGCAAACACAAACACGTTTCATTAGACACGTAAGTTTTGGCCCCGCATCAGATCTGATATGCAAAAACCTGCCATTTTGAATTCATTACCTTTCACAGATAGCAATTAGAAATATCGTGCAACCAAACAGGTCAATAGTGTAATTCTCCGAAAGATTCAATCTATAATCCCAAACCTCATACATTAATAATATTAACCATAACTTCATGAAAAACAAATAATTGTACTTTTTATTGCAAAAATGTTTATAGGGATGTATGTTAGTGCAAGCGAATCAATGAGGATAGGCCTAAATAGCTGTTATTATATATGCACATATACCTATATTTCAGTGGCGGGCCGTGCATTTCACACCTAGGCCTTCAGTGATGTCCCACACAGTCCTACCTGAATTATTCCACCTCTTAATACCATCATTATGACGCCATGGCTCAGTGGAAACTATACATTTAGACAGAAACGCAGTATAACCGGGCGTTGCATCAACTTAACATTGTCAAGTACAACAGAGTTATATTAATTTTTACGATGCATTTATACTAAAAAAATCAGCATTTACACTTACGAGTGTTAAATTACCAGCTTTAAGATCGCTTGGATACTGTCAAACTTAAAAATAAAAGGCGCTTTTAAGGGATTAGTCTACAAAGTTTTATTAAGTCCACCAAAAGTATGTAAGCTTTAACAAGTTTGTTCACTAAACAGCGCATTGTCGCACCCAAAGCAGTTTCATTTAAGAAACGTGACGATAAAGACAAACTATTCACTGAAAATAAAAGAAAGCAAACAAATAATTTGCATAAGTTCATGAGGATAAAATTGCGACAGTGGTGAAAGTGTATTTCTAGCCTCGATAGTGCGTATCCAATCAAAAGACGTGCACATGCTGACGTTATCGTACGCCTGCTAGCTGGCCCCGGTGTCGCCAACTTTAAATCTGATTGGTTAACGCCACAGTTTTGTTTCCGTTCACTTTAAGCTACAGGCGCCCGCACTGTTGATTCTGAAGGCCTAAGGGCATATTTCTTAGACCCTGGCAACACATTATGGCTGAAATATGATTGGATAAAAGCTCTAACATAAAGGCCAGCCCTCCAAATCTCGATCTAAGGCTGGAAGCAGCGCAACCAAGAGGAAAGCTATGAAATGAAGAGAATAGACTATGGGGAATAATTTAATACATATTTGTGGAAAAAATATATCAAAATTAAATGTATATTCCGATGATGTTTAGGCCAGCAGAGAAGGCCTTGCTGGCCCTGACGGCCCACCACTGCATGGTTCTTCAGTCAACATGAGGTGACTGAAGAAGAGGTGGAGAAAGTGGAGAGAACCACCTACAGCCAGGCCTCCTGTGTTCAGTGGCATCAAGAGCAAGTTGGTCACATTACAGGCTCCATAGCGCACAGCGTCCTGACAGCTGCTGAGAATCCTGGGAAGTCCCTGGTTAATGTGATATGTCAACAAAGACACAGGCCAATTATGAAGCCGTGGAACCAGTGGGGTAGACACCACGAACAAGATGCCATTGAAACGTTTCGTTATGCTCTTTTAGCTGGCAGTCCCACAACTATCCCGTCCGTTGCCATATATATCTCTGCTCAAGTAGACGCACATCAGAACCTGGTCATCAGGAAGGCTGGTTTCCGAACTTGTCAACCTAAGCCATACATGGGAGTTTCATGTGATGGTTATGTGTCCTGCGAGTGTGAAGAGAGTGAAGGTGTGGTGAAGGCGTGCTAGAGGCTAAGTGTCCTTACACATGGGGCAAAATACCTCAAGTGGGTGCCTGCAGTGGCTTGCGGACAAAAGAGTCTGACTAGTTTAAAGAGGACCACACATATTTCACACAGGAACGTTTTGTAGTATCTCCTACATTAGAATTTATGTCATCCCTAAATTGTTTAATTTCATTGTTTAATTTAAGAAATGAGAGGCTTGCATTTTATTTGATTGTATATGTACCAAGTTAATTTCTAAATCTTCTCTTCTGGGATTCCGCCTTGACGTGATAGAGAAGCTTGAGTGTCTCCATGACCCAGAGAGCTAAACTGGTGGAAGCATTTGCAACTGTAAGGTTTAACCATGCCGGGCAGGTCAAAGGGTAGAGGCCAGACTAAAAGGCAGCCCTTGGTTAGTTACAGGAACATAATAATAATCATTGCATGTACTATTTAATTTTTTTGTTGTTGTTAGGTCCAGATTCAGATGTTTGTCACCCAGCGGTCATATGCTGATTTCATCACATGGATTCCTCAGGCTTGCCTGATATTCAGAGTCGCAAGAGATGAGGAGTTCATCTGCGCTGCTGTCAGCGTGATGCAAGCGTTTTGGTCACAACACATTTTTCCTAAATTAAAGGAGCTGAAAGATGTACAGGTAGGTGGTTCTATATCCTGTCTGTATGGAAAAATGTAAAAACAAATCAGTGATTGGAAGGCTCCAGGTGAAAGTTATGCTATGTTTTTGCTAAGGAGGTAGAACACAGGCCAAGTGTTAGCAGCACAGACAGTGCACATCAAGGCAGCAGAAGTAATGTCTGTGATGGAGACAGAGGTGGTGGCACATCAGGCAGCAGAGGCAGGGTGAAAGAGTGTGCTGCAGCAGAACAGCACAGAATCAGAACCCTGTAGACACATAATCAATAGGTGGTACAGTCAGAACTCATGAATGAGTTCTTTGTTGTGTAAAAACAAGTTGTGTGCTTAAAGATAAGGTGGAGTACTGCATGTTGAAAATATACAAAATGTATTCAGCCCAGAGGATCGGCTTATTCAATTATGGCACATTTATTGTATCCTTACATTAAGATTTAATCAGTGTTGTACATGACGCTGCCAGACATGTTCATTAAGGCCCAACAGACTTGTTCAATCCTGTCAATTATGGCCTCTTCTCTCTTCTCTCTCATCCCTCAGGCTCTTGACCAGACGCAGAGGAAGTGGGCCATCCATAATGTGGTACCGGCTCTTCAGGGCACCGATCACTCTCTCTGCAGGAAACATGAGACATATGTTTTTACACTTATTTTGTTACTTTGGATACAATACAACTATTAAAACAAGCATTGTATGTCATTTCTGATTTCGTAAGCCTTCAAGTAATGGAGAGTTGACTGCTGACTGAATAATACGTACCAATGTGAATTCTAATGTTTGAAGTCACACGAGAATTTGCCACGTCTAAAACTCTTGTGAATGTATTTTAGTTAATACTTAATACTGCATATGTTGTGTTAATATATATGGGCTATATTAACACAGTATGGGCTATATAGTGTATATGAGTGATGCATATTCTGCCTTGTAATGCAGTGAGGATCAGGTCAGTGTTGTGTTGTGTGATACACTGAAGTTTATTCAGTAAAAAAAAAATATATATATATATATATATATTTGATCTGAACATGTTCTGTAAACAGTTTTATAATAAATAATAAATATAGCAACTTATTATCAACCCAAATCATGTCATGCTTAAAATGCCAACTTCCTGTTAGGATCCGCCCACTTCCGGTTTAAACCACGCCCGTTATGAGTACGGATCCGGATACGGATAATTTAGTTGGTTGAACAGAAACAGATACAGGTAATGGTGTACTCGCTCATCCCTAGTCCTAGCCATCAAAACATATTTGATGAATAGAACCCAATGTGCTTAATCCTGGCAACTCAAACATGGAACACATTAAGTACTTTTAGGGTGAAAATCAACAAGTTTGGCTAAATACATTGATAACAATGTTTTTGTTAAAAGATTTAACAGTCTCAATTGAATATGCACCAAATTAAATTCTTACGTTATCTCCAGCATGGTGGAACCACTGAGACAGGAAATCAGACTTCCTCACAATACTTAACGTCTGATGCTCTCCCACCCCATCCTTTAGAGATATAGATATTTCACCAGACGGGTGACATGCAATTGAGAACTTTACTGTTGTCCAGTTTTTATACCTGGAGTAGGTGATGGGGCTGAGGAAAGATACATTTTATTAATACCAATTTGCTAATCATGTGCATGTATCTTTCCTCATAGAAAGGCAGAATTAGCAAGATCAGTAAAAAAAAAAAGTGTTGCTGTTAAAAATATCTCACCTGTTTTTCAGCTTCGTTGAGCGTTCGATTCAAATCTCAAAGCATTCGATGATGGAAGATAGTCTGGGATACTGCAGAAGAACTTCAGCAGGTACTGTTTTCCTGGTACATTCTCTGTCAGGCCAGACAATCAAAAACGAGATCCTAGCGTACATCAGATCCAGCCATCGGGAGATTATATCAAGAAAAGTGCATTGTGCCAAGTCCAACATGCCACATATCAAATTAGTTGAAGGGTTCTGCTGCAGTTTAACCAACGTAATAAAGAGCTGGTCTTGGGTAGATAGCTTGTACAGTGTCCTATAGTTAACAAATTGTACAAGGTACTGATGCAGGGTCTGAAACACTGTCCATGACAGGCCTGTCATGGTTATGCATCAGGGTCTGAAACACTGTCCATGACAGGCCTGTCATGGTTATGCATTTGGTGTCATTGCCTGTCACGCTGTTTGCGGAAAACGTCTGCTTTCCCAGCTGCCTGACAACTTCATCCCGCTCCTCTCTTCCCTCATCCCGCTCTCTCCTCAAATTGTAGATCTCCTCATTAAGCTGCTGCTCCTCTAAATCATGATCACAATAACGAGGGGGCACTGGGGTTACTGGTTGGGCTGTGGGAGTGGGACTGAGGGCTTTAGGCTGAAGCTGGAGACGTTCATGTTTTCTCCTGCAGTCCAGCCTTTTTAGTTTTGTAGATGCTGAACATCTCTCTCACTCTCTTGGTGAGAGACATCCCCTTTTTATACCTACAGCAAGACGGTTCATAACATGGCAATGAATAGTGGCGCTAAAGCAGCACATTTTTATCTGTAGGAAGCTACCATTGTCATGTGTTGTGTATTTTACAATGGATTGATTTGATTTGATTTGATTTATTATACTCTAGGCGACCCCTTTCGGGGTATGAGAGTATCATAAAGATAAAAGTACAACATTAAAAAGAAATATGAACAGAAAATATGCACCAATTTGAAAAAGAAATACAGAAAAAATAAATACAATTAATAAAATTAGAACACGGCTGGGTTTTTAGAAGCTTTGCATTATCAACATAATAAATGTACATAACTTAGACAATGTAAGATGGTCAGTCGAACAAAATAGATTTTTGAATTTCAAAACGTTTGGCCTAATGTAAAATATTTCATTTATGTATATCTTCCTTAGATGTTTAAATGCCAGACAAACTAATACATAATGAAATTCATCACCAATATCTTTCAGACTGAAACGAGCAAACCGTTGTTCGCGCGTGGGTTACGCCGAGCCATTTTTATTGAGTTCGATTAACCTAATTGATCAACCTGTTCCAAGTAATTGATTAAATTTTGGGATTTAAACTATTTTAATGAGTTGCTTAAATATTTAAAGGTTTTATTAAGTAGATGTGACTTAGAAAAATACGATTAAATGGAACAGTTAACTATACATATAAAATGTAAGTAGCATAGACAGTACCACTGAATTACTTTTTACAGTGCACTGTTTATTATTGAAAAGTTCTAAACGTTTTAGCACATTTTATTATTTTTATATTGTTTGCTGTGGTGTCCAGAAGAGGGCGCAAGCGTATAACAGATATACCCCATGTTACTCATCACTAGCACTATCAAATCTTACGCGTTAGTTGCAAACAATCTCCACTAGGTGTCATTATAAACTCATACAGTTTGATTGATGGATGTTGTTTAACGCTAAGAGATGAGTCAGACATAAGCAAAGGACACAGAATCTCCATTCATCGTGTTTCTCCATTTCTCTTAGGAATGGGTGTGCGCGTTTGTACGGACAAAGCCACAAAACCCATTAAGCCGGACAACACCTAACCGACTAGTAGAGCCATTGTGGGGAATGAAGAATCCCGCGGTCAACCAACGAGCATGTGCGTTTGTCTGAATTGCCCGTCAGAACTAGCTCAACGTGAGGTGTCTTTTAATTTAGCTATGGACCGTTTCACTATGCTCAGCTCATTGCAGGCAAGCCGTAATAGGCATATTGTTGTTGTTCCCATGAATGCCCACTAGATGGTAGAATCGACTCAACACAATCAAAGTGAAGTTTGCTTTTATTGTCGTTGTTTTTTAGGTCAGTCAATGATATGTGTAGCTACCCTTCTGAAATATATTGTTTTAAATCACAGCTTTTTTAGTTTTCTATGGTTTGAGCACATGCCAAAACATATTTTATGAATTTCAAAAGAATCTATTACACATGATAAAATAAAATGAACAAAGGTTACTAAATTATGCAATAAAATCAATATTTACTTGCCCTTACATTTTTTTTTTTCGTGCCGCCTGCCAGACCATGAGACCTTTTCTAGAGAAAGCTTCTTTCCTGCCTAGCAACAGTAACCAAGACCACTGTCCTTCCGTCTCTATGGTAACAGGGAGTGACCCCCTTTCCCTGCCGGCATTGCTCTCTCTCTCTGTCTCTCTCTCTCTCTCTATCCATTGAAAGAGCACACAGAGGTTGACCCTGCCACACACCCACCCTCCCTCGTCTGGAATTGGACCTGGGAGCCAAACTGAGCCTGTCCACAGCATGGCAGCAAGATTAAAGCAGGCCCATGGAGACGTCTCATCCAAATGCTGCCTGCGTTCCTCAGACCTGCCGCTGCATGGGATTCAAGCAGCCTTCCGACCTGACGGGCGAAGGTGCCTGTGTGCGTCCTCTGGACACAGCCTAAGAGCCCTCACAGGGACAGACGTGTTGGGATCAATGGCGCTCCGAGTGGAACGTGGTTCGGCTCTCCGACACGCCTATCAACAGGGATGGACGAGGTCAAAAAAACATGGGGCCTCTGAAGGCGCCTTTGAAGGTCTTCTCTCATCTCTGCCCGCCATATGCACTCTCAAACACACACACACATTCACTCACTAGCACACACATAAACCCAGGACATTACAGTACATTTGAAGTGTGCGATAATTCATTGTTGTGTCTATGTTGTGTGTGTGTGTTTGTGTGTGGGGGTTTGTCTACATACGTACATAACATCAATTACTTGTTTGTTGTGTTGCCTTTTCTATGTACATCACAATCTTGCACACCGGTTCTCCCACCAACGTGGGGCTGCAGTAGGCTCTCACCTGGCTCAGCGCGTTAACTCCTCCCTGGTTTGGGGTTTGGAGCAAAGCATTGGGGTCGTCCAGTTTGGAGCTGATGCAGCTACGCCGGCCGCTTCCTGTTGCTGCTGTCCACCTTGTTTTGGACCTGCGAGATAACCAGTTTATCCCCGAGCAGTCCTACTGCTGGAGCTCCTTGCCTGGATTTATGAATTATTAACGCCAGTCTATTATTCCATGGCTGTGGCTAAATTTAGGAATAGCCTTATGCTATGCAGCTATAATAAGAGGCCTCAGTGGAGCCCAGAGTGGACATTTTAAGAATGCACTGGTCTGTTTGGCATTGGGAAAGTGTGTGTGTGTGTGTGTGTGTGTGTGTGTGTACGTATGTGTGAGGAGAGGGTTGGTGTGGGTAAATGTGTGTGTTTCTCAGTATGTGTTTGTGTGTGAGGAGAGGGTTGGTGTGTGTGTGTGTGTGCCTTCTGATTGAGTGCGGCGACGTTGGGGGAAAAATGGCTCTCCGTCCGAGTCATCAAGGTCAGACGTAGGCTCGTCCTTTCACGTCAAGAGCTCGGGGAGAGAAATTAAACTCTGAATCAATCGCCCTTGAACCCTGGTTGCTTGTTGTGTGGTGTGTGTATGTATGTGTGTGTGTGTGTGTGTGTGTGTGCGCGCGCGAAAGAGAGCGCGCATATGAGATTGTGTGTGTGCGCCTCCCTCACCCGCAGCCTTGACAGCGTTGAGCGTGAACAGAGAGCATGGAGCTATAATTACATAGCGTGTGATATACAGCTGGGGGGGAAGGCGGCGGGGAGGGGGGGCGTTTGGTTTGCTGTTTCCCGAGCCGGTGAGCACATCCTCTGCTGACCGGGGGACGCTGTACGCTCCGGCGGGTCTGCGTGCATCGCCACGGCTGAGGAGGAGAGAGAGAGAGAGAGAGAGAGAGAGAGAGACAGAGAGAGAGAGAGAGAGGGACACAGGGAAAAAGAGAGGCAAGGGAGGCTGATGAGAGGAGTGAGGGAACGGATAGACGGACGCATGGAGGAAAGGAGGGCAGGGAAGGGAAGACAAAAGCCCCAGCCCCCTCTTTCTGTATTTTCATTCATGGCACAATCAAGGGACACACACGCGTGCTATCTCCCTCCCACACGCGCGCACACACACACACTTCCTCCCTGGCACCGTCGCTCTCTCCATCAAAGCCATTCTCTCTCACCCCCCTCCACCCACCCCTCCTACAGACATATTCTGTCTCTCTCTCTCTCTCTCTCTCTCTCTCTCTCCCTCTCTCTCTTTCTCTCTCTCCCTCCTTCTCATAGTCGCACGCCCCAGCCCTCTTGCTCTCTCTCTCTCTCGCACGCACACATACGCACACACACACACACACAATGAAGACGGATGTTTCCACACAAACACACACAACAGATTCCCCTCGCACCCCTTTTTTGTTTTCGTAAACACACGCGCGCACACACACACACACACACACACCAGGAGTGCACGCAGCCTCCCCAGCCACTCAGAGAGAGAGAGAGAGAGAGAGAGAGAGAGAGAGGGTAACCTGAAACAGAGAAGGCTTTGAAGCTGACATCCTCCCTTCTTTCCTCCCTGGGTGCTCGTCAGTGCGGGAGAAAGGGAAGGAGGGAGGAGAGGAGGGAGGAGAGGAGAGGGGAGGGGAGCAGGTGGTCCCACATTTCGACCCCTCCTCTCTCTGACCCTGCTCTTTTCCTCTCCTCTGTCTCGGTGCATCTGCAATCACTCTCACCCTAGCACGCACACACACACACACACACTCACACTCACACAGTCTGAGGCATTCACCCCCCCCTCCCCTCTCTCTCTCTTTCTCTCTCTCCCTCTCTCTCTCTCCCCCTCCCCTTGCCCTCGACACGTGTGTGTCCGTGCTCGCGCGCACAGCCAGTGGCTCTCTCCGTGCCCAGGCAATCACTCTCGCCTCCCCCCTCTGGCCCCCACTTCCCCCTGGAAACACACCCACACACACACACAGAAACACACACGCACACACAGAAACACACACTCACACAGGTTGGTTCGAAGGGTGGCGGACTGGGTGCTTGACTCGCCAGCAGAGGCTGCCCCCCCCCCTCCCCCCCCCCCGAGCTAATTCCATTATGCATTC
>JAVQIZ010182343.1:0-13281 GCA_036023535.2 Galaxias brevipinnis
ACCTCACACACCTACACTCAGCCTAACATATAACATAGGGATACCTCACACACCTACACTCAGCCTAACATATAACGTAGGGATGCTACACACCTACACTCAACCTAATGTAGCGATGCCACACAACATTGGCAACATCACTGCATGAATCATAGTGAATACTGTTGCTGTTGAAAATGTCTGTGTTCATCCTTAGTCTGTTTCAATGTTTGCTCTGTCTTTAGAATACACCAGGATCCTCGTGGGTGACCGAGCTATTGTGGACCTTTTTTGTTCCCTGTACAGTGTATCATGTAAGGTAGTAAATCATTTGGTTCTCACTTTGCATCTTTTGTTAGTTTAACCGCAGAAATCTATCGAATGTGTCCAGATAATTTCAATGAAAGGGGCGTTACATTTACGGATTTGACGTTGATTTTTTTTTATTTGCAGTTAGACAATGTTGCAACCTATGAAACCATAAGTTGATGTGTCTCTGCATTGGGTTTACATTGCCCACCACATGTCCATAATATGCCAACACCCATGTGATGGAAAAAGGTTTTAACAGAATGAAATCAATCAATTCCCCATAATATCAAATATAAGATTTTTTTTTATATTCATCAGGGTTTGTAAGATACGACAGGAATGTTTCTGGAACCCTAAGACCTCTGTGATCATGTTTCTGGAAAAACAATTTTTTTGTTACTGTTATTGTTGAAGAACAGTGCATATTTTATTTATCATTCATTATCTAGTATACAGCCATCTTGGATTTCCTGTGTTAACTATATCTACTTTAAGGCAAATATCAAAGGCCTCTTCCCAAGCATAATTATCCCCATTCCATGCTTTTGTTGTTGCTGTTATTAATGCTATTATGTTTTCAGTGGAAGCTATGTTTGGTCGGGCTACAGCAGACGTGCCTCATGAGAAACAGGGTCTTGAAATGTCATCGTGAATGTCAAAGTCCCAAACATTTCAGTGGTGAAGATAGCCCTTGCCCAAAGATCTACTATACTTTGATCATTTAAAATAGTTGCAAGTATAGGTTCACAAATGTGAGATTTTTATGTAATTTAGCTTATGTGATAACAAAGATACATATGACTTTAGTATGCAAAACTAAATTGGTAATTAATGTGTGTTGTTATAAGGATAAAAAAACATTCTGGAGAGGTTTCTTTGTTTGTGATGTCATGCAAATGTACAGCAGAATATCCAGAGGTAGAGAAGGTCATACTGAGTAAAACTGGTAATGCAAACTCCTACTCAAAGACATTATTATAAGGTAATGGAGGTCATACTGAGAAGAACTGGTGACACAAACACCTACTGAAAAGACATTAGTATAAGTTTAAGTGCACATGCTTGTGTTTCCCCCGGACTATAGAACAGTTATCACATAAGGGTAGTCGTAGCTTTCCATGTTATGAGCATGGCAATGTTCAATATCAAAGCCAATCGTATACTTGTAAACCTTTATTAGATAATACTTTTTTCTATCTCAGTTGGCTCCCACCAGTGTCCAGGCAAGATGGCGAGTCACTGCAGGAATATGCCAATAAGGTCCAGGAGGTAAAGCTGTGTCCTAACTGCACATCAGCATGTGTTCCAATGTAACAACTGTTCATAACATCTTCAGTTCTATTTGGATGATTTGTATATGACATGGTTTGATGACATCAATATCACTATGTTTTGATTTTTGTAAAGCCAGTGTAGTGCAATGTTCCTGGTGTGAAACAGTTAAAAGTTTATTTATAAAAGGGTGCTCTACTACTCCTGTAAACAGCATGGGAGTAAAGCACTGTTTACACGCTAATGACAAGCAGGGCTTATCAATGATAGAAGTTTACAAGTAGACTGACCTTTCACATTGGGTGTTGGAAGTATTTGGTGCAAATAAGAGAAGTGCTGCCAACTTGCATATAGTAGTATATCAAGAAAAAAAGTGTCTTTTGTTGTGTATTGTCTTTTTCAGATGTTGGCTTGTGAACTGGGCCTGATCTCCACTCAAATCACCAAAGCTGATAAAGCTGAACATGTCAAAAGGAAAAGGCACATTGCACCACAAGTTACTAACACAAGTAAGTGACTAAAAAAATCCAGGTCTATAGATGTATATAGTGGTTGATTTGTAGCAGGTTTACAAAAGAAAGACGTTAAAACCCTCTAGCCCCCGTCCCACCTATAGGGAGCCAACTGGAGCTCTCGTCCCACCAATAGGGAGTCAGGGGATCTCCAGCCCCACCAATAGGAGTCGGCAGATACTGAATACAAAAGTATAGAGTTGGGTCAGAGGGCAAAAAAACTTAATCGGGACATCCCTAATTTATATGTACGGCCCTATTCCAACCCCAGGTGTGCGATCTCGCAGCTTCTTTGCTGGCCAAAACACCGGAGTGGACAACCCTGGGATCCGCAGAATGGCTGAGCAGGTTCAGGAGGTCCTGCCAGATGTCCCTTTCAGCATCATCACCAGAGACCTAGGTAGACTATGGCCGGCTTATCTTATACTCTTAAGGCAAAGTCAAGGAGAGAATCACCTCCCAACAGCCAATGGTGTGCTGTTACATTTTCCTGATTAATTCTCCATCCTTAACAAAATATTAGGTCTGCTTCATTTTTGTTGTCATACCTGAGAAAAAATATATATTTCACTTGTATCTGTGCTTGTTCATTACATATTGGATCAAAAGAGATTACTGCTTACTTGGTGAGTGGATATGACACATTATGCCTGGGTGAAAGCTTTCCAGCTCTTGGTTTGATAACTAACTTTGACAAAGCCAGCTAACCTTTTTAATAATATAAGGGTCACATGTTTCTTAGTATGTCAGTTCTATATCCTGTGTTTACCCTTATTACCTGGCTTTAAAAAAAAATGGCAATCTGAGTGACAGTCAATGGGAAACCGCTTCACCTATAATGCAGGTAATTGTTAACTCATTGAGTTGAAAGGTTGGTCTAAAAAATCATCTCCTTGGAAGATTCTATATTATAAAATGAAGCACCATATACTGTATTTGGTAACACTGGCAGATTTTTTTTTATTACAGTGCAAACAAACTGTGTTGATGCCACCATAACTAATCTTCTGGAGAGAAGCTATGACTCTATTGCTAACGCAACTGGAGGACAAGCATTTGGGCCTTTCAGAAACTCAACAAAGGTTGCTGCTTCACCCATCCCCCCTATAAAGGTAGGAATAGCATGCTTTCTAGCTGCATTATTGGTGGTTATATATAAGGCTGCTGCTTCACCCATTCCCCCTATAAAGGTAGGTATAGTATTCTTTCTTGCTGCATTATTATTGGTAGATGGTCTCTACTGACTGGCAAGAAAAATCTCAAGGAAAATCATATTTTGGAATTCTTCTGGTATACATAATATTTTATATGCCTAAATGAAGAGTGAGTGTGTAGATGTAGAAAGGATATTTGCATGACTACACGACTAAAAACAACTAAAGGAGAACTTATCATTTTACTGTTTATTTTTAAAGTTTTTAAACTTAAACATTTTACTGTTTATGATCCACAGCCTGCTTCAAAATTGTTTGGGAAATCTCCCGTTGACCGACATTTGTCTCTCCAAGAGAGAAAAGAGGCATTGTACGAGTTTGCAAGAAGGTGAGATGTTTTTGTACTAGACTGTCAGGTCAGAAAACCAACATGCACATCTGTGAAAACATTGGGCCCAGGTTTATGAACCCCAAACTACTGCGTGCCCTATTTGGATCTCTAGCCATATTTGATGTCTGTTAATGGCTCATTTCCACCAAGCAGTATGCAACAAGTCGGGTCATTACGTATTAGAACAGTTATGGCGCATTTCCACCAAACACTTTCGGTATAGTTGCCTTGAAATCGGCATCAAACCATTGCAACCAGTACCCAACCGTATATCTGCTTTGCGTTTCCACTGCCAACAGGTACCAAAAAATGCAGGCGCAAGGTACATAGCCGGCCCGGTAGTCTCTGTCACAGTCAATGGGATATTTAAAACAGTGGGTTTGTTTGCATTTGTACATTGAATCTAAAGGTGATCTTGCGTACTGTGTTTCTTGCTCCACTTCCAAGTACTGGGTCAGTGTGCTAGGAACCTCAACATAAAGGTTGCGGAAAAACGAGACGGAGCGGTAATCTATCAAACAATCAACAAAAGACCTTTTGCCGGTGGAAGCGCAACAATAACCGTTGTGATACATAACGACCAGACCCGTTACCTAGTGCTTGGTGGAAACGGGCCATTAGGGTGCAGAAACTCACCTAATGCTCACCTAATGCTGCTTGTTTTATCTCCAAACTTGTTTTTCAGGCGCTATATCGAAAAGCATGGATTGAATCGAGAAAACTGTCCTTGAAAAGGTTCCTGCCCATCACCAAAACCCTGTACAGACATTTCAAATAGATTTCACGAAATCTGCAAAGAGAGGGGATTTTATATGCCACGGCAGAAGAATGAAGGTTGCATTAGTTAATGGCAAAGCAATGAGGCATGGTTTTTAAATTGGTGGTTCTGGCCAAGATATCATTTTGATAGCAGTTTGTATTAAGATCCAGTGACTATGAATCATCTATTTATTTTTATAATGTCCAGAGTTGTCATTATGACAAAGTTCAGCTTGATCTTGTTTTTAAGACACAGAAGTGAGTTATGGTTTAATGGCATACAGTTCTGGAGTACACCATGATAAATAAAATAAAGCCAATCTTTCATAAATGTGAGAGCTTAATACAGTTTATTTATCACAGTTGGATGTCTATGAAAAGAGTATGGAGAAATAGCTCTATTTTATAGAAATATTTATGTACCTATTAAGAGTTTCCGTTGTAATTTCTAGTTTGCATGACATGCAGTGGGCAATAGGAGCTAGACTGGTTTTGCAACGTTTCAGGTATCACATTTGGCAGTTGATCATGGGATATAAAATTGTCTTTGTTAGGGACACTGCCCCATTGTCTCACCACTCGAGTACCGTTGAGCAAGACATTTAATCCTAACTTTCTCCAGGGGGACTGTCCCTGTAATTTAATTGTAAGTAGCATTAGATAAAAGCTATGCAAATGACAACACATTTGTAAAAATGATCTAACTTTATCCAGCATGTTTTGCATCACTCTGAAGTTGGATTATCAAAAGTGGAGAACGCAACCTGGACAATGTGAACAGTTGTGCAGGTGTAGACTTGCTGGACCAAAATAATAATGCATTGCTGTGGTAGAAACTGCCAAACCTAACTCGCCCTCTTCTGCCCAGCTCATGCCTGGCTGCAAGCAATTACTATTGCCTCTTTTGATTACACCTATTAATCTTATATGGTCCCAATCAAAAATCAGAACTGTGTCAGTGAAACGCTTAAATATGACAGGAAGAGTGCCACAGTTACGGTACTATATTTTTTGGGGGGGGGTTATAGTATTACATAAAGCTAACACTAATTTCTAATTACATAATTATTTTTGTGTACTGGTTGTAATACCTTGTTATCCTCATGGCTAGCTGACCCTGATGGAAATAACGACTGATGCTGTTCTGTCGACAAATAAATTCAGAAATTGATTCAGGTTACACATGCCAGAACTCAAAAAGTTTAATCCAGCCTTTAGATGTAGGCCAAGTCTAGCTGCTATGGCTGTCGAGCTAGACCAGGCCCCCTACTCCTAATAGATATACTTGTTTTTTTCTATTTTGATTGTGTTCCACAAATATCGCAGATTCTTCACAAATCGAGAAACATCTCATTTAACCTCTAGTATGTCTTGATAGCCGTAGATCAAGTTTTACAAGTCTAGCTTGTCACAGGTAAGAGGTAGGTCAGACCCAAGCACAGGTTACTGTTAAAAAAAGTGTTCCCGGAGCAAACAGAAGGCATGGTACAATGAACCGACAAGGACAAGACACAGGACTTAAATACAAACCTAAAACAAAATGACCAAACACAAGAACCCAGGTGGACACAATGACACAAGGAGGACAGTGAAACCAATAAACAACCACAAACAACAACCCCCCCCCCCCCCTCCTCGCCTCCCACCCCAGGTAAACCCTACACCCCGCCCAATCTATTTTGATTTTAATACTATATATGTGAATCGATACATAAATCGTTCTGAATAGTATGCAGTTGGGCTTGCATCGCTACAATATGTTCTTGTCAATTCAATTTGTTTTAAATTGTAATAACTGATTTTGGAAGAAAAGCTAATTATGATAATACATTATAATACAAATTCACAAATCAGGATACGTCAAACGCAATTACTTTGAAGAGTTTATGCCATAGGAGTAAAAGGTTATTAGCCGCTGAATTTGAATAAGCCTATCAAACATAATGCTATCTTTACCATGGTAGTGTGTATCTTGCATATTTTAGTCAGACCACAGCATTGATTTTCCTGTAAGCCTTCATACTTCAATCACAATGCACACGCAGATAACGTAGGCCTAATTTTATCAGAATATTTTTTTTCTTGTGATATGCACTCCCGAAAAAAACTCAAATGTTTATCACTATGACTCAGCAGTAAATCACCATGGGCGTGAAATCGGACTCCCGAGAAGCCTTAAAGCCAAGCCTTCGGAGCCAAATCGCATTCGGTCATTGATTATTTTCTGTCAAAGCTGCGGACCAGATACTCGTCACCTGCACAAGACAAGAGTAAGTAGTGTTTGCTAAAAGACACGAGTAAGGAATGTTGTTTGAATGAAAATGCAATACTGGTTTGATTTTTGACCGTTTATGCAACTGAGTTAGCTTAGGTTAGTCACCTATCGCTCGACAGCAAGTTAGCTGACCTGGAAATAGTTTGAGGCAAACATGAAGCTGCACGAGCAAACTCTACTACTCTACGAAAACTACTACTGTTCGCGTTGTGTGATTGTTAGCCTTGCGATTCATTCATGTTTGAATAATTTATAAAGCAGACATTTTGTGTTTGTGTGTGTGTGTGTGGTTGGGGGATGGGGGGTTGTGGTCGGAGTTAGTCAAAAGTCCTGTCGTACCACTTATTCGGTAGTAGGCCTATAACAAATTAGTGAAAAATTCAGCAACGAGATGTGTTTTGGCTCCTTGTGTAATCAGCTTGTAGATTGATTGTCAATGTGTCTAGTTTGTCTGTGTAAAATCAATCAATCATCAAACTGTTAGAATCGAACTTTTTATAGCCAACGTTTTCTATTGATAAGGAAGTTTAACGCCTACAGAAATACTTTCTTGCTTCTGTCATCCTCAGTGCCTCCATACACCATCACCTACTTTGCAGTCCGAGGTATGACTGTCATGTGTTTGCCATGGGAAATCTGTTCAAGTGTGAACACCATTTTATGGGACGGAGCACATATACATAAGAAGGCCTATCATTTAGTTTGATAGCACCAGTTCACCTTTACAGTGTTAAGTCACTGCACATGTAGGCCTGCTGTATGTAGTATTTTTGATAGCACCGGTTCACCTAAATAGTGTTCAGTCACTGCACATGTAGTACTGTATGGTACCACCAGTAGGCCCATATAGTGTTCAGTCACTGCACATGTAGTACTGTATGGTACCACCAGTAGGCCTGCATAGTTTATTAAAGCAACAGCCCACCCAAATAGTGTTCAGTTAAAGTGTTGTAAGTCTTCTGAGAGTGCATGTTGTTCTGCAGGTCGCTGTGGTGCCATGAAAATTATGTTAGCAGATCAAGGGCAGGAGTGGAAAGAGAATTTGGTTAACTTTGACGACTGGATGAAAGGAGACCTGAAAGCCCAGTGTGTATGTAAATATGTCTTTTTAATCCAGTTCAACATTTCAGACACACTTAATTATCCCACTTAAATGTCTATCTTGCTCTGAAAACAAAAACTTGCTTGTATTTTCTTTTACATATTTCCACCACAGACCAAAATAATAACAACATGGTTCCCGATATTTACTCGAAAGGAAGAAACATACTTTTCCCCCTTACTAATCAGCTGGTCAAGTCAAATAAATGTGCATAACGCATCTAATACTCAATTCAATGTGCTGTAGATAAGGCAATCAGGAACATGCAACATAGAATAATATTCCTTTGTCCTCTAAACCTCTGGTTTATTGGTAATGAGTGGTTAGCCTTAAAAAAACAGTTTAGACGTGAGATGTTAATATAGTCGGATATATATGGACATATGATCTATATGCTTTTATGTCTGACTGACAAAAAATCCCAGTACGTGAAAACTACGGTTTAAAACTTGTCTGTCGATTCCAAACACCATCTTTAACCATGTGAGTGACTGATTTCAGTTCAACCCACCACAGGTTTTAACATGATCAGCTTTTACTCCAGGTGTTCGGCCAGCTGCCTAAGTTTGAAGATGGAGATCTGGTTTTATACCAGTCCAATGCTATTTTGAGGCACTTGGGTCGAAACCATGGTAATTTTCCCTGTTCTATTCCTCACAAAGTTGTCAGGTTGTTTTATTTACCTACCTTTGTCCTTCAGAAACACGTTTTCAAAGCAGTATAATTCAGTATGTGGCCTTTCTTATTCCCAGGAGCCTATGGGAAGGATGCCAGAGAGGCAGCGCTTATCGACATGATGAGCGATGGAGTGGAGGACCTGCGCCTAAAATATGCACGCATGATTTACCAGGAATACGTAAGTGTGTGTGTGTAATGACTCTTAATAAGAACATCTAGAAAATTATTCTAGTTGTATTTTATCTAGATTCAACTACTGTACTTTCTGTGGTATTTCAAAATTCTCCTTCAAAGCTTTTATCAAATAAACCTTGAGCAGTAATTGTGTGTTGTGAATGTTTTGGTTGTTGCATATGGGTAATTATAAATTTATCATAGTAAATATAATACCAAAACATTTGATAATTCTGCGTTTTACCAATTTGTCTTACTCATTTGTAGTAAAAAAAGTATGTGCATCCATTTACACACACCTGTTTCAAATATGCTTTTCAACTGAACAGAGGTGTACTGATTTGTTTCTCCTCAGGACACTGGCAAAGATGCCTATATTAAAGACCTGCCTAACCACCTGTCCAAGTTTGAAGTGGTCATGGCTAGCAACAAAACTGGTGTTCTGGTTGGAGACAAGGTAAAGTGTGTGTGTGTGTGTGTGTGTGTGTTACATTATTCATAAGAAAATCTTTAAAAAATAAAGAAAATTGTATGTGTTGCTGATGGGGTGAATCCAACTTTTGTAATGCTTAATTTTGTTTGAGGAAGAGATTCAAATGACCAAGAGGTCTAAAAAAACAATTAATTTACATTTCCAGGGGTATAACCGTTACATGCCAACTCTTAACACCCTCCTGATGATTTAAGGAAGCACGACCCCATGTTGAAAAAGAACTGTACAATGTTCTGATCTGGTTAATGACGCTAAAATGTAGAGGGTGTTAATTGTTAGTACCCAGTTGTGTCAACCAAGGCTTTTTGATTTATTTTTATCTTAAAAATGCTGATGAGCAACTCTTCCTTCTGAAAAATGTGTGTTCCTTATAGTGACTATTTCTCCTTTACTCAGGCTTCATTTGCTGACTACAGTCTGTTAGATCTGCTGATTAATCACCTGGTTCTCTGCTCTAACTGCCTGGACACCTTCCCATCCCTGAAGAGCTTTGTGGACAAGATGTCAGCCCGTCCCAAAATAAAAGCCCTTCTGGATTCAGATGGCTATAAGAAACTGCCCATTAATGGCAATGGCAAGCAGTGAACTCCCCACTCTCAACTGTCACTAGCAGTAGATTTCAGGATGCAACTTGATGCACTTTCTTTTATACCTAACAAAATCCTGTGTATCTGGAAGAGCCCAAAAACAGTTAGAAAATAGGGTCCTTGAATTATGAATATTGTATATTGCCGGAAAATAAAGGCAGCTGTTGATTTACAGTTAATATGAATGTCTTGGTGCATTAATTCATTACATTTAAAATCATACTTTATTCCCAGAATCTACACACGTAAACTGGATTTAGTGTTGTTTCCCCTTGTCTGTTTATGGACAGATTTGTTCTATGGGATGCTGAACACAGGGTTACAGTATTTGTCCCGCCATGACAAATAAACTTCTCAAGTTTCTTTGTTAGATTCAATTGTGGACATAACACTCAATGTGCTAAATTAAGAAAAATGTGGAAAGTTCTTAGGTTTCCTAAAGTGTGTGTTACGGGCACCACTCCCACCTGGTGTTTATGATATCTAACAAATAGGTTACCGGTCTGTCAGGTAAGGTTGTTCAGTTTTCAGTGAGACACGGGGATGGCATAATAAATGGTCACTATTGGTCCTCTCTTCTGTAGACAGTGTTGTGTGCTTGTATTTTTATCATTACTTAATTGTATTTGAACATTTCTTATAACTCCAACAGCCTAAGCAAGCTTAAATAATGTCATGAAGTCAAAGATAAGGGGAATCTCTGAAGATAGATTTCGTTTGAATACAATTTGCTGAATTTGAACAAGTCACACATGCTGATTGGAGCTCACTGAATTGAAGTCTTAGTAAAATGAACCTGTTTCTGCTTCGAGACAAAATACGGCGACAATATTTTAGAACAAAAGAGAGGAAACTTATCTCTTGGTGGCATTACTGAGTGGTTTATTGGCTTGAGATTTATTATTAAAACAGATTTATTTAGAGAGTTTACAAATTACTTTTACAGTAAGACATGGTTTCGCCAAGGCCTACATTACTGAATCTCTGTAGGAAAAACAGCGCATCCATTTGTATTGTTGCATAGCTCCAATTAAGTTCTTAAAGAAAAAATACACGACAAGAATAGGCTACCTGGGAAAGTCTTAAGAAATTAAGTATGAATGTTTTCTCTTTTTATTTATGTTGCTCTTTCCAAAACACATAAGTATGTTTTGGTATATTGTATAATCGATGTTTGTGCCCTAATGTTATGATCTTCTCTCAGAAGATAAGAGATAGAATATTCGAAAAGGCCGGACTCTTATTCTAGTTCTCAGCAGCAGCCATTTTTGCATCCCATTAGCATTGGACATGATACTGTTGTCCTAGTCCTACCCGAAAGCGAAGACGTTTGAGCCACGGAATTTAAATGTGGAAAGCAATTACTGCTTTGGGGCTCTCAGTACCAATATTTTTATTTACTTGTCATGTTCGTTAAGTTGAACATCACCTTTAGAACTTGAGACAAAGCTTTTGTTTTTAAAAAAAAAAATCTTAACTGTATTTGATAGTCTTTTAGGCTCTGTTTATATTATTTTTCTTGTGCCAATTTGTGTTTAAGTCGTTCCAACTGCTGTTTATTGTTAAAGCACCTTGTACATTTTTAAGGAAAGTACAATACATACAAAATAAATAAATATATGTTTACTTTTACTTTGAAATATTTACCAAGAACTGACAGTTAACCCGGAATCGCAACCGTGCCCGGCATCAGTAATTACTAACTAGCTAGCTGATCCAATAATTTATACTTTTCACCATGTCAGGCCGGGGCCCAGAAGAAATTTCAAATGAATCGATTACATTACAAGAAGAGAAAGAAACTGGTGAATATGAGGGGTGTCATGAAATTGATTACGATGTGGACCCATTCCGCTACGTTTTCTACAGGTAACGTTTATGCCTGTAGAAATTATGGCTACTGCTACTGGTGACGATAACATACGTCGTTTGTATAACATATCAGCAGTAGTTAAACTGACCAGGGTAGCTTTTCTTGCTAATTTAGCCATTGCAAACGAATTTAGTTAGTTTGTAATCTCTGAAAACTTTCAGTGAATGAAAACGATAGGCTAGTAGAAACAAGGGCAGCGGCAAGAAGTAAAGTCGCCCGTAAGTACAGTCAGTACCTTGTAGGACGGACAATGAATTGAACGTAGTATTTTTACTCGGAACGCAGGAAAGACAGTTAGTTCCGCGTGTAGAACGTTAGCTCAAACCCATAGAAAATGTATTGAAAAGAATGATAGTTTAGCCTGTGGAGGGCTAGAGTGAAGCTTACGTTTTAAATCCCAGAACGTCACCGACTGCTATCACCTAGTTCATTTAAATAAAACTAGGCGATGAACTAATGTAATGCAAAACAAACCATGTATTATGTTGTGAACACGTGTGCCTTCAACTGAGTAATTTTATGATTTGGTAAACGCAAGTTATTGTAATTTAGCGTATGAGTTTTGTTAGCTTCACCTCACCACTCGATTTCAGTCAATTTCTTATTTTCCGCTTTAACAGCCAAATTAAAAATAACCACTCAATATTTCGTTTTCATTGGTGGGTGAGCCTTCGGCGACACCTTACTTCTGATTGGCTAGTTGCTCCATTAATGGCGCTGAACTCTTCAAAATAAAGGGTCTACCGCTTTGCCTTTTGACAGTGCAATGTCAACGCACATATATACATACACAGACCCTACTTGTATTGGAGGCTGTGAGGTCCTTTAGCCTGTCATAATTGATGATTATAACTTCATAATTTTTAATTATGCTCTGACTGTGAGGTGCCGACCACAACCTACAATGACAACAAAAATGTTCCTCATATCAAAAGAAAGCACTATCTTTCATTTCAAAATGTTCTGTTGCTGCAGGGATTAATGCAACACTGTTTTATTGCATTATATTTTCATACGCAGCTGAGGGACCATAACATATCATTCCTATTTTGAAAATCATAGCAGTTTAGTAAGTTTTGTTCAGGATGTACTGTGGACAGTAAAGTCTGCTCTCAATAATTTGACAGATCAATGGCATAGAACCAACAGAATAAGTACGCCAAAAGTAATTTCAAAGAATTAGCAGCAGGCATTGTGTGAACCTCCTCATCAGTATGGATTGTACACTTAATGTCTAAAAATTATTAGAAATATGTTGACAGCTAGATAAAACTCAAAACAGGCTATTGGCCTCCCTGCTGTGGGCGATTCTTCAAGTGCCCCAAAAGATATAATGAGAGAGGGGAGGAACTATCATTTAGTACAATTATTCTACATATTAAATCCAAATGTAGTTAGTCTGCTTGAGTGGACATGAAGGACCTTATTTTTACTAGACCATATCAGGATTAATCTCTAAGCAGTCTAAACTCTCAGATTCAAAATTAACATGATTCGTTTACATAGATCCGAGGTGGGAAATATGAATTGGTTTTATGCCTTTTAAAAGAACAACATTCAATTAGTTTGATCCAACGTGAATGGAATGCATTGGATTAATTACACAAAACACATGCTTTGTCAGGTTAACTTAAAAAGAGTTTGTTCAGTCAAGGCAGTGTTATGTAGGCTGACCCTCATGCGACGCTATGAGCTATTAGCAAGGCATTGTGGGATATTA
>JAVQIZ010182347.1:0-12164 GCA_036023535.2 Galaxias brevipinnis
TTCTTTTTTTCTTATTTTTTTTTTATCTATATATATTTATATTTATATATATAGAGAGATATAGATAGAGAGAGAGAGAGAGAGAGAGAGAGAGAGAGAGAGAGAGAGAGAGAGAGAGAGAGAGAGAGAGAGCAGCAATAGATCAACTGTTTCACGTCCCTTGTTTCATAGACAGAAAACAGAGCAAGTCAGGAAAGATCAACTGTCACACCCTGATGAAACCTCTGATTGATTAATTAAGGTCAATAGGCTTGATCATTGATCATAAGTATATGATTGGGGCCATCTTATGTCACATGTCTGCGTCCTAAAATGTTTTTTTCAGATGCTAGAGAATTGAAACTGAATGTTGAATTTTTTGTACAATGAAAACAATTGTATAGTAAAGTGGTGCATTTGACTAATACAGCAATTCAGCGGTCAAACGTACGGTGTTTTAAACCCAAATTTGTGGATGGGTTACACTGTCATTCAGCTTGTCAGAGATGCATTGGTCAGCTTTTTTTGTATTCTTTCAACCAAGCCTTTTGCTATAAATGTTTTACTAAATCCATCAAGTTGTGGAGAGCAGGAGGAGGTGGAGGAGGAGGAGGAGGAGGGGGGGGTGTTAAAACATCGAACCCAGCTGTACATGATTACTGTTTTCCTCTTAGCTGCTGGCATTTTTTAAATTGCTAAGTAGCTGCGGTCCAGCTATACACCCGTAAGGGGTGTTTGGTTAAACTTTAATCAGAGCAGATCCCATCATTTATGTGGTATTGTGTCAAAGAAAGAATTGTACATTTTAATGCCGTCAACATGTATTCATGCCGAACTTCATTAATGCACATAATTAATTAATCAGGGTACTTTTTGTCTTGTTGCTACCTTTCCCTTCTGGCCTGACATACAGTACATGCGCCACGTTTGTTGTTGTCCAATTCCTCCAAGGCTCACTAATTAATCTACATGACCTGGCTCTTGTCAGCGATCAATAACCTCCCATCTAACTCACTTTTTGGTCCCCACTCATTACCGAGCCAGATATACTGTATATTTCAGCAAATTGAGCATTTCAGATTACTGTAATCCATGTTTATTTATGTAAACCATAAATTGGTATGAAGGAATCATGTAGCCAGAGAAAAGATATCTGCTGCGTGTGTATTGTAATGACAACGACAGATTTATATTGCAGCTAGCTGAGCATACAAATGCTAGACAGTATAATGGAAGAAAAAAACTGCTGCTAGTTGGGTTGCCATACATCTTGCTTTTAAAAGGCGATGCACTGGTTTCTAAACATTTCCACAGATCTGGTCCCAGCTGAAGACTTATCATTGATTGCATTGCTAATCCTTTTATCTAAATTCACTAATTTAATCAGCTTGAAAATAAAGAATGTGACTATTATTTAACCTGCCAAATTGCAGTCAAACAATATAACCTAACTTAAACTGAGGCGCTGCCCTGGCATAGCTTGTTCAGATGGGCAACTCAGTCAACATGTCACACCAATGAACCAATTGCATAAGCTCAATAGTTTAATGCGGTCTCCTTAAACCACAAGTCACTCACCACACTGGCTCCTACAACTGCTGCTATGTTCTACAGATATCTGCTCCCTGCCCATGGTTTCCCTGAGTGTTGAATATGACCTTGGGCAGGAAAGTAGTTTAGAGCAGCAGATCCTTGAAACCAACTTCAATGTCTCACCATGTTATTGCATTTAACAGTTACATATATGATGAATTGTCCTGACAGAAATATTTCTAAAAGCATTGGCCTAGCAAACGTTCTAAAAAAGAAAAGCATTTTAGCATTTGTAGCCTATCCCCAAATTTGAAACAGCCCAAGAAACAATCAAAGTGTTTGGTAGCTGCATGTATGAGATGACAAAATCACTCAAATTATTTACTGTCCACACAGTCAACACATAGAATACACAAAGACGTACTTGTAGTGTATACAGCTATTTTCATACGTGCACAGCATCCCGTTTTTTATGGGATAAACCTTGGCAACCCTGGCTGTCGGAGAATAAGAAAGTCAATCATCGATAAACTTACATTTGATGCTTGTTACGTTGTATAATAGCCCTTTGTTTTTAAGAAAGTCTACAATTAATTAAGATGCAGTTATCTCCTTGTAGTAACATGTGGGCCTCTTGTCTTATTGTGTAACACTCCTCAGAAGTAATGGGCTCCTCAATACTGTAAGGGTCAGGGGTAATGTGCAGCAACAACCCAGAGAGATAGTGGCCCCTTCTGTCAATGGGCTCGCTAGCAACAAAAGCACATGAATACATCGTCAACAAAAGGGAGTGCTAGGCCATGGAAAGCCACTGTTGAAGTGCCCTACTTAGCTAGCGAGGCAGGGTAGGACACTGTGTGCCTATGGAACAACCTATATGCAGAGCAACTACTTGCCACTATGTGCTGCCGCTAGCCATGAACTAATCCTCATTCTCTATTCCTCAGTCGCTTCTCCTCATTTCACTCTAACACACATTTTCTAAATCTATTGTAGACACACATAGACACACACTCAAATCATTGAAGTTTCTCCGTGGTATTTCTTGGTTAATTAACAGATTAGTGGTGTTTGGCGGCTCTGGAGTTCAGGGGTCAAGATTAAAGCCTCTAACTGGGAGGATAATCAGTGGCAGGTGGGTCCACACTTCTCCTGTTGCCCCTCACAAACTTCTTCTGTCTTGACTTGACTTGTGCCAGAATGAACGGCCCCCCACGGGCTAGACCAATGCCCTTGACCCCTTCAAAAGGAGAACAAGAATGAGAGAGAGAAAGGGGGTAAAAAGGGGAAAGGGGGATAGATATAAAGGATAAACTCAACTTAACAGAGCCAGAGAAAAAGAGAGAAGGGGTGGGGGGGGGGTTATTTTGAGAAAACGACCACCTATAAAGAGATTGAGGAGGCACTGCATCTAATAAAATTTGGTTGCATTACACTTTTATGTACACTTTCAGTGTGGACCCATATTTACAAAAACCCCCAGAGGGACATCCCACAAAACCATTTTTTAAGGAGATGGTGAGGGGTGGTGGGGGTCCATTTAGTCCCCTCATATTCCATTGCAGGTTCTGCTTGGTGGAGAAGCCCATTGTGAGACTGTGAATAGGAGACTTGGGGAGTGTCTCTCCTTCCATTAATTAGGACTGGACAGCGTTTCCGCTCCCCAGTGAGGTCCATTCATTATTTTTTTTCTACATTCTTCTGCAAAGGTTTAGCCCCATTTCTTCATTCTTCCGCAAAGGTTTAGCCCCATTTCTTCACTTCACTCACTTCAAAGTATTCCATAAAAGATGCACTCTTTCAAAGAATGGACCAGAGTTGAGGTTTTACTTTAATAAAGCATCTGTATGGCAGTGAGGTTTATCTATTTCATCTACATGATCTAAAATCTATTTACAGTGCAAAACTATATTTAGAAAATACCAATATAGAAAAAGTTATTGTCAAATAATTTGTTTCAGTACAACTGGCATTGCTGTTGAATATCGGACTGTTTGACAGCTAAAACACGGAACACTGACTTTAAAAATGACTTCATTCTTTCCAAACCCACTCTTTAGTAGACTGTACCTTTATTGGAATCCCAACCTAAAATAAACCTCCTCTATTTCAATTGGAAACAATAATGAGCAAACAAGTCCTGGGGTGCATTTGAACACTTCCCAGCAGGCATCCATTGGCAAAAAAAAAATCAGTTTGCCTCATTAGTTACACACATTCTTAGTTTTTCTCTATGCTTTTGTTTGAGTTTGGCTGCCAGGACGACCCCCCCCCCCCCCCTCACTTCTGTCTTTCTCTAGGTGGACACTTCAGGGGTTGGAAGGACAGTTTGGGTGAGCCAGGCCTTTTCTTCCTAGCCCTCTCCTAACTGGTTTAAGGCTTGTAATTATCTTTTGGTAGGGGAGGCTGTAAATTGGATTAAAGTGGTGGGTCTCGGCTGAATGGATCCCCCACTACCCCTTCACCACCCCCGCCATTTCCCCACTTGGTGGGCCACACGCTGATAAAGTGCAAGAAAAACCGGATTTGGATTCAGCCTCAACATTCATGGGATCCTGGTGGAAAAAATGAAATTTTCCGAGAGAAGGGGCCAGTGTGCCTGTGGTATCTGTTCGTGTGGCGTGTTTCATCTGGCCCCACTCTTCCGGAAATGCCATTACCTACGTTATCGGAGTCTGGTGGGGCTCAGCATGCCTGGACCGCAAGGAAGGACCTTGAGCACGCAACCACCATCTACTGGCACTCTCTGAGCAATGTTTATGGTCTCTGTCTGGATCTGATTTCTTAGAGAACAATTAATTTAAATGCATTTGATATTACAAATCTAGTATTTTTTATAATGTTTTAATTAAAACAGTAATAATTAATATTTTGTTACAATTTATAATTATAAATAACACTTTTTACTGTGCATACACTTTAAATACTTTTTCAAGTTCTCAAAGATATGTATAATGTCTGTATGTGTATCTACTTCATGTTCAACCAAATATAGTATGCTAAAAACCACCCATTGACTGCAATCTTGATTGTAATATAGTGGATGGAACATTATAAATTACATTTAAGTGATGACTGGTCTCAGAATAACTTGGTATTGTGCCAAATGTACTGTAGACGGGAAAAAGGAAAGGGAGCGTTTGAGGTTCAGGTCCTTTCCTGGTGATTGTAAAACTCTAATCCTGTAGAGGAATGTTTCTAGGTCTTTACGAATAGCTGGGATACTGGTGCGTGAAATGGCAAGTCTATCTTTCCAAATGATGTGAACCCTCTTTTCACTGCAATCGCAAAAGCTTTTACAACACATGGCTGGTGCAGCATTTGCATTGAATGATCCCACTTATTGACCATTGTAAGGTGATTGTGACTATAGTAATATATTGTTAATATCAAAGAGTTGTAATGAACTACCGAAGTATGATTTTATTTACCAAGTACATTACCCAAAATCTACTCATTCATTCAAAAGTATGTATCTTTGACTGAAGAGGAAAATGAGTGAATGGAAAAGTTGAAGTAGCATAAGGCGTTCTCCTTCTTCACCGTAATACCAAACTAGGTTGAGTGGTCTCTCTATTGCAAGTATAATGGCCTGAAACTTGAAGAGCGATGAAAGTGAGTCAATTGAGGAAGGTTTTTCCATTCACATAAAATGTCAATGCATTTTCCAGCAGACACTTACAAGGGATCAGTAGACCCTCAAGTGTTCATGAAGAAAATAACCTTTCACGATGACAGTGGGAGGATTTGAGACGACTTGAAACTACACAGAAACACCACTCAACTAAGCCAATTCATGACTATAAACAGATGTAATGTTTAATGTTGTATCACGACGGATGATAAACTATGGTTACCAACATTGTTTCAATAGGAAATACTTGCGCCTGAAGCCATGTACAATGATTGTGTTAAAGGTCACACAGAGACTGTCCTTCAGTAAATTACTTTTTTTTTTGTCTGTAGGTTTTATTTACCAGTTAACGCATGTCTCATAATACCTTACTGAAAATATCAGACCTAAAATTATCTAGAATCCTCCTCTTGTCCTAAAATGTGTTCTCCCTTCCCTATTTATTCTTTTTTCTCTGCTCCTATCTGGGAAGATAAATGGGCAGGAGTATTGTTAGTCAGAAGGATTCCTCAGCCCAGTGGGAGCTTAGAGCCTTCACTGGAAGTGTTTGTCTAAGATATGGAGTGTTTTCAGTACTCCCCACCACTAATTCATTTATTATTACCCACAAGAGATATAGCAGGGAGTAAAGTGAGAAAAAAATAACTGAGATGCTCTTTCCTTTTACAATACATCATATCAATTCATCAAGTGTTTAAGTTATTTTTAATAGCAATATGATATAATATATCATTATTTTCCATTTTGTTTCAAATTCCTCATTAACCACTACCATTAAATGTGATCCAGGATAAACTAAATCTCACCACACATTCCTTGGTTCATCATTGTTGAAAACATACCAGTTAATTTTACTACATTGTTCATCATTGTGTTATCCTAATTGGAATCAATCAGGTTGAAGTCTTGCAATCACCTCAAGAATCCACATACTACATGGGTTGGATACAGATGAACAAATAAGGGCCATAGAGCTTGCGTTTATCAGACAGTCATTGGAGTACCGTTTTATCTTTAATTTCCTGCTTGACACCTAAAGAGAGAGATCAAACGCACAAAGTGGTCCTTCACGCTCCAAACATTGTTGGAGGGTGGGGTGGGCAGAAGTACCCTAACTGCTCGCTCACCCCAACCCTATCTCTAAACTACTTCCTGTTTGAAAGAAAAATAATCCCACAAGGCTGCTGCTAAAGGTAGACATTGTCAAAACTATATGTAAGTTAGCAGGTAATGGTTCAGTGCTGTCATCATCTGGTTCCACTAATTATTACCTCCATTACTATAATTATGTATTTGTAATAGAGAGCAAAAAAGGGGGTGCACCTCTCATTACACACCATACAACTTAAACAGACAATTTTGATGATCTATGTCAATCAAACATCTGTTCAGTAATTCCTACAAACACCACTGCACCTGATGACACCTAGCTGACCAATGAGACAAGCAGGGAGGTGGTGAAATACAGTGAGGGGTGTCTGTCCCGAAGCTACCTTTGAATGGATGAGCCAATCTGAGCTACGTTGAGAAACGATTCGGTTGAAATGATTCTGAACTGGACTGCTTGTTTGATTTTCTTCCTTTTTAAACCGCACCCCACAGTGCTTCTCAGGGACAGGGGAGGTGAACATTTCTCTCCCCAAATGGATTGCAATTTCCCTCCATTTAGCACCTCAAGGTAATTAGCTTGAAGAGATTGCGGAGTGAGAAACACGTTCATGGAACATTAACTCTTGCACATTCTCCAGTTGCAGAGAATTAATAGGAAAGATTAAAGTTTAAAGAGAGCAAATGCCATTAGCTTACAAAACCCCTCTTAGGGCCTGCTATCAACCCATGCTAAACTATAGCCGCCAGCTTTATGTTGTTATAATAATATTTTGGTTACCTAGGTGTTGTGTTATTATTCCTAAAGTTTTGGGTTTGCATGTGTGAGAATGTGTTTTGTGTAGATGTGTGTCCAAATGCCTGCAGCTCCAAAATGTTTAATTTCGACAGTTTTTGTTTGCCCTCTATGTTATGTTAATTATGGTCTTGGCATTTAAGTACTCTGGATTGCAAGCCAAGTAAACGTGAAATGCTCACCAGGCTTAGTCATTAGAGATTTTGAAAACTTTAACTAAATATACAAAGTTCAAACTTTTGTAATTTTGTCAGCGAACAAGATGTCTTGATCTGTTCATTTATTCCCATTGCGCACACATTTCTCTATGTTTGTGTTTTTCTTCCCTCATGCCATTTTAACATTCATCAACATTCATTAATCTATCTACCTTAAACGGAAAGGAGGAGAGGATGGCAATTGGTAATTCATTTTTAGAGGACATCCCACCCAACGATTCCATGACAGCTTCAGAAATTCTGGTATAAAAAAGGAAAATTGAGACATGGTAGAATTTATTGCCCCGAAAATTCCATTCTACTATCTGATTTGAAAAGTCAAGTCCTACTAGTTTCAGAAAATCTATTTTCCCACATTTTAATACCTTGCATTGCAGTCCTCATAATTCATTCAAGTGTGTAGAGTGCGGTTTTATTAGATCTGAAACAAATTTTGGTGGGGATCCTATAGGTCATTAACCATGGAGTAATTTTATCCTTGTTTCCCTAATGATGCCATAATGGTGAATGAATTTCTTAACTAAAGACCAAAGAACATTGTGAAGGTCAGCTTCATCTGCAGGCTCCTTCAAGCGCTTCTGCCAGAGATTGGAAAAGTCGCACATTTTTGAGGAGTCATTAATAACCTTAAAGCTGAGAGCCTATTTGCGTTTTCGCTCTCTACCTTTTAATTTGCTCCTCTTTTTACTCCCTCACTTCTGTACCTTTCCTTTCCCCCACTTTCCCCCCATTCTGTGGTTGCCATCATGCAGAAAGAATGGAATGCAGGAAAAAAGAGAGCGGTTGGGTGAGCAAGGGAGAGAGACAGAGAGAGATGCAGGGAGAAAGAACAAAAAAGGCAGTGCAATGACTTACAGATCCCAGATGTGAGCCTGCTGTAATTTGAATTTTATGCCTTTGTTATCACTTTAATCATTTTCTTTATTCGTTTTGTTTCAGCGGTCCAAGGGAGACACCTGATAGGGTTTACCACCAAGGGACCCATTTTTATG
This sequence comes from Galaxias brevipinnis, assembly GCA_036023535.2. NCBI lineage: Eukaryota > Metazoa > Chordata > Actinopteri > Galaxiiformes > Galaxiidae > Galaxias > Galaxias brevipinnis. Next base: position 8,260 of record JAVQIZ010182347.1, read on the forward strand.
TGGAATGTGGTGCGAGGTCTAATTAGAATTTGAATTTTGCTGAGCCTTGAAATGGCTAGTACTTTATCCTGATCGCCTTAGATATTGTTCCAAGTCAATCATTTGTCACCACAAAGCATGCCGCGAAGTCTCCGCTAATGAAGCCGCTCGGTTTGTCCGCCATTTTTTGCTGCCCTGGCGTTTTTGTCCGTTTAGGGAGCCTGATGTAGGGAAGGCGGTGATTATATGTTACAACGCTTCTTCTGTACACATAGTCTGACTGATGGTGTCACGTCCATCTCACTGAATCATTAACCCATATGGACTGGAGGGTTATTTTTTATATGAGTTGGTCTGCAGTTCTCTTTTTGAAAAGACCCAAGATCGAAAGTCATGTAAGCAAGCACAATTACGAAACACATTCATAAACTACCAACTCTTTTATTTATTTCCCTATAGTAGGTCCGTAGTACCATTAGACTTCGGTCACTGTAATATTTCTGTCTAGGTTAAATATTTTTATGAGAAGGGAGAATAGTTGGAAATAGCATTTTTGTTTTTCCATCGTCATTTTGTGTTACAGTAACTTGTGCCCTCTTGCACTTTTCATGTTATTTCCCTGAAGCAAGAGCAGGATCTTTAGGTGAGACTGAATTTGACAGTAATTTACATCATTGAGAAATGTAAAATGTATGAGCAAATACAATTTATGCAAGGATATACATTTAGTTTGTTTATATTGTGATGAATAGTTGCATAGTTACCTGTCTACCTGGGAATATAGGCATACAAACCAATTTAGGTTCCCTTTTCCTGAGAACGTTTGAATTGAATCTTTATTTATAATTGAGTAAATATCAATAATCTGTTGGGGTGTGAGGAAATAATCACCTAGATCAAAGGTATTACTATAACTACTATGGTACTCAGTTAATTGAATTAAATTATTATTGAAAAACGGCACATAGCTTATAGAGCTGGCTTGAACTGCCTTGAAAGTTCCAAAAATCTCAGTCTGACAGTATTATTGATCACCTGTACCTCTACCTTGCACTCAAACTAAGTTTTTTTTAATGACATACTCCTAGATGTGAAATTTAAATTCCTGCCATGGTTGTCACCTGTCCCTTTGGTTTGGGCACACCAAGCACAGGCACTTTGTCTTTGTCACAGTGAGCAGGACAATGTTTTTCAGCAGCAAGCTTTTGTATTAACCAATCTCGTATGTAGCAGAGGACATAGCTCATTGAGCACTGCGGTGTTGTTATAGGAGCAGTCTTTTTTCTTTTTCTTTTAGGGGATCCAAGAAATGTCTCATTGCATTTTGTCCAAGGTTTGCAGTTCAGCATTTAATATATCTCATGGCAACATTCACATTAACAAAATTTTGGGTCCATGTTATTCAAATAATAGAGCAATAATAATATAGTAATAATTATAGTGTAATGCATCTAAAACTGTTCAAATGTGTTAGTTAGCTAAAGTTACAACAATCAGACTCTTAGTAAGATTTGGATATGACCATAATGCATCTTTAGATCATGTTGCAAAACAAGACAAATAAAACTCGTAAAATCGTATGAAGCTAGAGTGGCAGACATCAACTAGGTGGCGTTCTCCTAACACTGTAGCTGCTCTGTCACCTGTAATCGACTTTGACACCTCTCATGAACACACTGCCTTGGCTTCACTGTGACTCACAGAGTTATGTGTTTGCTTGGACCTCTAGCAATATGTCCTAAAGCACTGAGAAAAGCAGGGGCTGCAGCCTTTGCAACTGGGGGTAGCAGGAAGCAAATGAAAAATCAATGTTACTGGGACACATTAATTTATCCCCCAATTTCATATCTATCTCTGTGTCAAGAGAATGATCTGAACATTCAATTGTGGGTATTTTGATTAAATCGAGTGAAAACAAAAATACATTGAAAGTTAGTGTTCACTGTTGAGCACCTATTAAGCCACGCTTAACTTAACTAAACTTAATTTAAAAAAATGTATAACTCAGAATGTAATGTATTTTATTATGCCAATAATGTAACAACATCATGAACACACTATAAATTGAAAAAAATGGTTTTAAAAAACAAGCTGGTGTAATAAACACTTTCCCTAGTCTGTTAAATGTATTTAAACACTAAATAAACTGTCCATAAAGGCCCTCAGTTACATTACATTTCAAATTAGGCTCACTTCTTATTTACTGCCCCAGAATTTAAATACTGACACTTTCCCTTAATCACAAGGAAGCAAGAGGCTGACCTTGGGGCCAATATGGGTGGATGGGGTCCGGAGGAAAGTTTAGTCATGCTAAAAAGCACACTCACTAAACTCCTCTGTGTCTTGAGCTACCAGGCATAGAGTGGGGCGTTGGGATTTGGGTTGGGGGAGAGAATGATAAAGAGAGAAGGTGGGTGGCTCTGCTCATCTAAAGTATCATTAAATCATCAGCTAATGGTGTTAGCATCAAACGCTGCTGCCTATGCCCAGATGAGGAGTCACACATAGTTATGGAGAGGACATCTGAGGTTTTAAAATAACCAGGAGACACAGTCTCTAACAGTCGGGGTACTTAGTACAGAGAAACCACATCAGGTGCGCTTGATTCACCTTTAAGTTCTATGCCAGAAGGAGCATTGGAGTCATCTTGTTTAGTGGGAGTCGATCGTTCAGATATTTAATGCTTTAATTACACCTCAACAGCTGTGCACAGTGATTTAAGTTTATGGATGTGAAAGCTCTTAATTATGAAGCAAAATGCATAAAGCCATTCCTGGTACTGGTGAATGCAGACAATTAAATGTATTTAAGATTTTCTGCAGTGACACAGTGAATGGTACTCTGCAGATGACCCTAACTCAAATGTACCACTAAGTCATTTGCTTCAGAGTGTACTGTTTATGAACATCTTATGTAAAGTCAATAAAGCTAACAACGAATGTGTGTGCAAAATAACAAACAACATATTTCTGTATTTCTCAATAATTTATGCTGCATTATGCAAGTGCACCACATTTGCATGTGTGCATCATAACAAAACAAAACAAACTGGACACACAGTATATCAACGTACTGAGGAGTTCAAACAGTCCAGACAAGCAGGGTAAATGGACAATTAACTAAGCCCTTAATGCTTCACACAGATCATACCCCTTAGCCTAGATATTTTATTAGCTTGATTGCTCAGTCTCCTCATATGAGACTTGATAAAGATTTACAGCAAAGGTGTGCACACAAGGACACTCACGCTCTTTCATGCCGGCACACAAACAAACAGGCACACGCATACTGCACATGATCATAATTTACATTTAATTTGCAAAACCAAACACACACGTATGCACAAGCACATGCACACACACTGAGGTTCTAAATGCAAGGAGTTAAGCAGCTGTTTATTCTTCCGTTGAGCCCCCTGCTCTTCGTGTTCAAAAGAATTACCCTCATTTAGAAGGACAAACGTGAATAGTTCCAACCAGTAGAGCATCAGCATCTGTGTCATTTTGTAGGTGTGTGTGTGTGTGTGTGTGTGTGTGTGTGTGCGTGTGTGTGTAGTGCTGCAGGGTTGATATGCTGCCTGTGTGTGCTGTTCTTATCCTCTTTCATTTCCTAGTGCTAACCAAGATGACCTCTACTGGGTTTGCAGGGTCCGCATAAACCTGTTTTGTTTTTGTCAGACAAGACACATCGAGAGTGTCTCTGACAACCTTGGATGTTAAAGATACTGATGTGCCTTCTCCTTGGTGGAGTTCTGTTTGTATTATTTGGCAAATTGACTCATGGCTGTCGTTTGGCAATAGGCTTCCAGAAACATAATGTGCAACATTTTTCTTTCTCCCCCTCTCTCTCCCTCGTTGGGGGGGGGGGGGGGGGGGGGGGGGGGGGGGGGGGGGGGGGGGGGGGGGGGGGGGGGGGGGGGGGGGGGG